>RJVU01073134.1:516227-556367 GCA_003731715.1 Anabarilius grahami
AATTAAATATAAAATTATATATACATATATATATATATATATTTTTAAGTCAATGCTATTAAAGGGATAGTTCACCCAAAAATGAAAATTTGATGTTTATCTGCTTACCCCCAGCGCATCCAAGATGTAGATGACTTTGTTTCTTCAGTAAAACACAAATGATGATTTTTAACTGCAACCGCTGCCGTCTGTCAGTCAAATAATGCCAGTGGATTTAGCATTCGCTTAGTGAGGTCTGATCGCGCTCTGACAATGGCAGTGATGTCTCGCGCTTATACTTCAATGAGTGCGAGACATCACTTCGGCTGTCAGAGCGCGATCAGACCTCACTAAGCGAATGCTGAATGCAGTTGGACATAGTGGTGTTTTAGAGGTAAAAAATGATATAAATACTGTTCAGTTTCTCGCACAAACCGATCGTTTCGTGTCTTAGGACATCAATGTGTCGTCACGAGCCGCAGGGTTTAATTTGGATTCGTCTATGGAAGTGTTCTTGACTCTTATTGTTCGAGTTCCCATCCACTGGCATTATTTGGCTGACAGACGGCAGCGGTTGCAGTTAAAAATCATAATTTGTGTTCTACTGAAGAAACAAAGTCATCTACATCTTGGATGCGCTGGGGGTAAGCAGATAAACATCAAAATTTCATTTTTGGGTGAACTATCCCTTTAATCAATTAAAAAAATTAACTAATTAATCAAAAACATTTCTGTAATTAATTATGATCACATTCATTGAAATGATGAAAGATTCAAAATAACATAATCAGAAACACGTAATAAGAAAGTCAATGTGGTCAGTTTTGATTTCTTGTTGACTTTAACATCGGTACCCTTATCGACTGCTTCACTTGCCCCTACATCTCTCCCTTTCAAGATTCAAGATTCAAGATTCAAGAGTTTTATTTGTCACATGCACAATTATATAGAGCATATATAACCAGCAGTGAAATGAGAGTCAGGTCCGCTCCATGGACAGTGCAATTATTAAAGAATACAACACAGATGAGAATATACATAACTATAGCTATGAAGGAATTAAATAAAAGTAAACAATAAAAATATAAGAATAAAATATGAAAAAAAAAAGAAGATGTATACTGTAGAATTAAATATAGAATGGAAAATAATGTGCATGAGAGTAAACTGTAGTCTTAAATATTAAGATACACAGGGATGTGCAAGAGGGATTTCACCCTGCTTGCAGTGGATTTGAAAGCCAAGCACTGGATTTATCGAGCTGTTTTTGACCCCATTAGAGGTTTGAGAAGAGCTGAGCGATTTCACCTCCCCTCTCCGGCTATGTGGATATAATCTCCTAATTACTGGAAGTCTACGTGATGTTTTTCAACACTGCAATTATCTGGCTTTTTTAGTGAGTCTGTGAGTATGTACTTGCATGTGTGTGTTTCATTAAAAAGGACTTATGAAGTAGCATCTGATGGTGAGTTCAGAGGGTTCGTTAATGGAATAAAACATGCCAGTGTTTCATTTATTAGATGTTTGTCATGTTTATCTTCGGCTTAATGGTACTTTTGTAAATGAGCTGTCTTTTACTCTGTCTTAAGATTCAAGCTCCAAGAAAACCACAGATGAGATCTCCTGAATATCTAAACTGTTTCGCCTAAATAGAAATCAGATTAAATGTTCTCCTGAGGAAAAAAACAGTAACCTCACAAGTGTCTCCTCACAAGAGTTTTAGAAAAGATCTCAAGGTCTCAAACTGTGCTTAGGTTTGCCAAGATGCCAAAGTCTGCAATCCAGTCAGAAGTCAGAGATCTTAATATGCACTCAAATATTTCCCAAATTATCTGGACTACACAATGGTTACGTCCACACTGTCAGTTTTCGGGATTGACAACTGCCTTTACTTACAGATGTGAGTCTCGAAATGTCACGTTCACACAGCAACTTACAGTAGCGATTTGAATACTGTCTGTATGAATGTACAGCGGGAGCCAAGCCAGTACTCTTACCAGTAACCATAGCGACTGTGACAAAAATAATATCAAAGATGGCGACATCCATAAAACTGAAAAGTCTTGACACAACATAAGTTCAAGACCATCTCTCAAATCTTCATTAACCAACAGCAGCTTTTATATCTGGGTGGAGAGCGGAGCATTAGAGTCAAATGTAGAACACAAAACTGATGGGAGCAGCTCAGGTGGAGAACTGTGACTAGATCTAAAAACTTATGATGACAAACACACAGTAGACAAGAGTTTGTGCAGCGCAGAGCGACTCTCTCAAACATGACATGACAACTAGATGTCCAGTTCGGTTCTGTTCACACAATGCAGGTTTTCCAAGAATACGGTTGTGAGTCCTGAAACTTTACGGATGCGAGTTCAGTTATATAATGTTGTCGTCACTCCCATAAATAACTGAACTGTGTGTGAATGTAACTGCATTAAGGACTCAAATACAGGACTAACAACCGTCTTCTGAATGTGTGAATGTGGCCTATAGCTCTATGCTCTAAAATAGATGCAAATGAGTCAATTGGCATACAGTAAAAGGAGTTTAGCAGACAAAATTGATGCTTAAATTAACACCATTAAGTCTTATGAGCTAAGAAAAACCAACTTCAAAGTAGGGCTGGACGATATGGCCAAAAATATTACCACAGTATTTCTTGCCATATCATATGATATCGATATTTATCACAGTATTCATTTACAATTAATGGGCAAGGAAATGCTTTCCACATATTTGTTACACATTGAGAATGAATGTAAACATGTAAACTTATTTACATACTCCACAGAGTAGCTACCTTTTAATTTAGGGCCCAATGAAATCGATTTTACTTTTCCCTAAATTCAGTGTTTTCCTTTTTTCTTTTTTGGGGGGAAATATGACAACATGAAAATATGACAATTAAAATACAACAGAAAATTACATTTTTATTTTTTTATTTTAAAGTACATTTTAGTATATAGTAGTGATATATTTCTCATAATTTCTTGAAGTCAAACCAAACTTTTATTTTGACAGTTTGTTGTGAATATCTTTCAGTTTTAGTTTCAGTATTTAATGGTAGCTTTTCCTCAAATTAAACAGTGACAAGCTTGTGAAGTGACTCTTAAAGCAGCTCTGGAGATGAAGTTCATGTATTCATGTCCTCATATATCATTGGCAGGGCAGATGCTGAAAACACAGTGAGCGTCACATATGATGTGTGTGAGTTTGTGTATCAGACGAAATGAGAAGGGTATAGCTGCAGCCTGGAGATCTCCAAAATAGGGCGTGGTTTCCTCCCATTGACAGACAGGCACATGACACGCACGCATGATTTTTCCCCCCAATCCAGTTCTGCGCAAACTCCACCCCACAGCCGATTCTAAAGACTTCATTGGTCATGTCAATCACATGGCTGATTTCCTACAACAACATGCTACAACAACTGCTAAAGGTGCGTTCACGCGGCCTCGTAATTCCTGTAGTTACGAGATTCTAGCTTGTAAAAATCGTTCACGTCCTCGTAAAGCTCGTAATTACAGCTTGTAAACTGGGGGTTTTCTGAAAGCTCCCACATGTACCACGTGGTACTAACTCCAAACCTACCCTACACCCTAACCAGTGAAATTGACTGCAGGGTGGGATTTGCGATGAATAGCATGCTAAAGAAATAATTGAACAGAGGTTCAAACTCCTGTCTGAACGCCACTGGCCACAAACTCCGGGCTTCTCTCACACAAAGCATATTTATGCATATACAAAGCAAAATAATCTGCCAATGGGGTAAGCAAAAAAATCTTATTTCAAACCAAAAATAAGCTATATAATCTTGTTTTCAGTTTGAAATAAGATTTTTTTGCTTACCCCATTGGCAGATTATTTTGCTTGTTTTAAGGAAAAACTCACTTAATTTTGACTTATTTTTCTTGAAAACAAGAAAATAATTTTTACTTGTCTAGAAAATGCTTCTTGATTTAAGAACTTTAAGATATTTTGACTAGAAACAAGACAAAAATTCTAAGTAAGAACAGCATTTTTTGCAGTGTAGGATTTTTTTATTTATATAGCATATTTTGTAACTTTTTATTTTAGATCAACTAGAAATGATCTTTAATTTACTAACTTTTATTTTGAAATGTAAGTCGATTGGCTGAAGTCAGGGCCGATAGCGAAAGTCTTGAGACCCTCGCCCCCTTTTGCAGGTTCTGACCACTTTTGGAGTTCACGCCCAATTTTGGAGATCTCCGATCTGCAGTTGTACCTACTTCAATGAAACTGTTAATTCACACAGAGACACGCGGAAATCAATTATTACATTTACATTTTACATTTTATGCATTTGGCAGACGCTTTTATCCAAAGCGACTTACATTGCATTATACTATACATTTATATCGGTGTATGTGCAATCCCTGGGATCGAACCCATGACCTTGGCATTGCTAGTGCCACGCTCTAACCACTGAGCTACAGGAAAGCTGTACTACCTACAGGAAAGCTGTACAACTACCTATTTATTAGCGACATGCACTGACTGGCTTTTGTCATGTTTAGATCTGCTGCGTTATTTGCTGTTAGATTAATCCATATTGAGTAAAAATGTCCAGAGCTTATCATCATTATCGACGTAAATTTTATCACGATCTCAATATATCATTTATCGCCCAGCACTACTTCATAGCCACATTTTTCCTTATATTACACACACACTTTATCTATAGCGTGCCTGTTAATATTGTAGTTTATTTTTCAAACCAGGTCAAAGTGTATTTTATCTAATAAGCAGGTCACTTTCAGCTTGACATTTGTGTCCCACTGGTTCTCAGTAAGCAAGACTTTAAATTCGAACCTCACATTCAAGCAGCAGACATATGAGATTCTGAGACAAACTGAGAAACAATGTGTTTTTAATTTGTGTGTGGTTAGGGCATAAGGTCAGAAAGTCTAGTTCTGTTTCTACCTCATTTTGTGTGCAGTAAAGAGCACAGCCTGTCCGTGTCTGTCTGTACCTGTCTGTCTCTGCGCCAAGGCCATGTTGGTAGAGTCTGTACACTGTCAAGGCTTTTCTTGGTTCAAGGCTAGTGACAGTAGACAGCTTCTCCACTGTGCATTCTCTATTTAATGAAAGATAGAATTCTAGTCGACTGTTTTTGTGCAGAATTTTCATCCATTGGGTTGGTTCTATTGGCTCTAAGTAACCAATCAGCCCTAGCAACCACTCAAAACAACCTAGCAACAGCATAGCAGCACTAACAACCACCCAGAATACCCTAACAACTACCTAGCAACCACCCAGAACACCATAGCAACAGCATAGCAGCAATAACAACCTCCCAAAACACCCTAGAATTGTGTTTGTGAGTTTGGCAGGGGCCTAGAAAAGAAAACTTTTGTTTTCTTCAGAAACTTGGAATTGCTTTGACTTTGAGTTAGATTTTTCATTCTTTTTCATTCAATCTTATGTGTGGACTGATAAATTTGAAATTGCCCAGAAAACTCGATTACCATGCTCCAGAATATCTGCATTGAGTTCACACCTCATAAGCACCCTTCACTATGTGAACAGTGTATGAAAAATCACCCATAGCAATGATGCTATTTGTTCTATCAAGGTGGTTATCTCCATAATCATGTGTAAGTTATTTGTTCGGATCCAGTGAAATATCCATGTTGTTTCTCACTGTCAGACCTTGCCTTCTCATCTGCCATGCTTCGGTCCTCTCCAACTAGATGAATAAATATCTTTTTTCCATGCAGGCCTGACTCCTAATGTAGATACATTGCTGGTTTCAAACTATACTTGTGATGAAATACAAGATCTTTTGTCTTCTATTCTGTTTCACACTTTTTTGTTGTTTCATTTTATTACAGTGTTTTTTCTCCGATGGGTATATCAACTATTCACTTTGTGCCTTTGTTTCTCTGTCAAGCCATCCGTCTGTCTCTATCTCTGTCGATCCGTCTGTAATTCTTTTTCTATCTTACTCATTGATTTTTCTTTCCTCAAAGGAAAAAACTAAAATGTTTAAGATGAGCAATACTTGCTCTTCTGAATTTTATAAAGAAGCAGTGTAAAAGGAATCAGTATTTCGTTGTTGTTCTCGATAAAAATTATGTTTATAAGGGCTGTTTCTTCAACCAAGCTTTGGAGAATGTTTTGTTCCCCAGCTAAAGAGGTATACTTATTTAAAGCCAGAAGAAAGAAGCAAAAAAGATAAACACAGTTCTTAAATGTACCCTTTGTTCATATTTGATTAAATTCTCAGTGTTATTCAACAGTATCAGTTAACACAGAAAGAATCAATATCAGTGTGATACGCTAAGGTTTTATGTGATATCTCAAGTGAGTTTGTTTAGCTTTAAATTTGAAACATATGCTAGTCTCAGATCCAAACAAGAGCCAATTCGTTAGCAGCAATAGTCTCATGTAAAATAATACTGTGTTTGACTGTGCCTTGTCTCCCTCGCACCCGTGAGGTCCAGATTAATATATTTCTGTCATGACAACTCTCAAGAGTGTTTGGAATGGTAAGGGATATGACAATGTTGATATGTTCGGTCCTGCTGTTGCAGAGCAAGTACAGGACTTGCTACTGCCAATACATACATGACACACTACTGTGAACAAGTAAGACATGCTGCTGCTAGTGGCATCTAGTGGCAAAACGTACATACTGTGCCTTTAAAATAATATTTTCGTATTTTTTTCTTGTCATTTTGGTGTGATACCGTATACGATCCAGACCTATTCTTGAGAAGTTTGTAAAACATATTTAAAATGGTTGTAAAACTCTGTTTCCATTGTACCCCTTATCTAGTGGGTCATTTCCCAAAGTCAGTTTTATTTTGATTAGAAAAAATATAAATGTACACACACTGTGGTTCTCTAATTCTATTTGAATTAACAACAATGCTCAAAACCAGATGAATAAATCTATATCATAACGACCTTCTGTCAGAGTCTGAATCCAAAGCCTTGTGGCTCTCACACTGTAATTGTGCTGATTTCTAAAAGACATGCTAAAAGATTGTCACTAATGGATCTTTGGTGTTAAAGGTCTGAAAAAAAAAGCACGGTTGCCGGAGTGATGAAGAGAAAAAGTGACAGCGAGCAGAGAGAAACTGAGTGTAAAGGTGGCTGGAGAGGACCAAACAAAGACACACAAAGAGGAAAAACGGTGAAACGGGCGAGAGAAGGAGGGACGACACTGACTTATCGTCCAGACAAAGGCTCCAGTCATGCACCTAATTTAAGGTCGTCCTGTGCTCTGTCTAATTAACTATTTACCAGCTCATCCATCATGAGCTCTATTCAGCTTCTTACAGAGACCTCTCCTCTCCAGATTAAAGGATAAATGTTTCATTACCATGGGTGTGTGTTCGGCTAAAAATGGTTGCTAGCTGTAGCATTCATATTCGAGTTTTGTAATAAGAAAAAAAAAAGATGGTTGAATCAACGTTAATGTTTTTCCTAAGAAAAGAGAATGGCTACCACAGCTTTGAAATTGGAGCACAGGCTCACTTGTTAGCTTAAAGCTTTACATGTTTGCTTTGAAAGGGAGAAATTGGTGTTTGTCTGGAGATAGAGTCGGAGCTGATCCTCAGAGGGACGCTTTACTGCATGTCCACCTCTTGTCAATTACGCTGTGAGTTCCAAGGCGCCGTGTTCACTGCAATTAGATCCCCTCCCAGGCAATATCTGAAATACATTTACATATGATCGTTTATGCAGAATTTAATACAGACAAAAGTTGTTGATCAAACGTACCTGCCCAGGAGGAGCACTAATTATGAAGAACAGAGCTGGACGGCACAGCATATATAGCATGTAATGGAGGAAATGTGATCATTTTGACCATTTATAATGTGGAAGATATATTTATGTGGTTATCAGTATGCAGGCATATGCTTTATGTTATTTACAGACGACAGCGAGGTACATGTATGTAGAAATGCACAAAAAGAAGTACACAGGATGAGGAAGACCATGTTTACAATAGTTTTTTCACTCAAACAAGAAGTTACAGTGAGAACTAACAAATTAGTTTTGCTGTCAAATTATATGGGGCGGTAGAGGGCTACATTGGGATTGGGATCCCGCGGGACCCAACGCAAATCTTGCGTTTTTTATGGAAGCTCGTTTCCGCCACTGAATAAAAAACAAACTTTTTATCTCACAATTCTGACTTTTTTTCTTGACATTGCGAGTTTACATCTCACAATTCTGAGTTTAGAATTGCGTGATATAAAGTCGCAATTGCGTGTTATAGTCATAAAGTAAAGACATTAACTCACAATTCTGACTTCTTTTCTCAGGATTATGAGAAAAACTCGCAAACGTGAGAAAAAAGTCAGAATTGTGAGATAAAAAGTTGCAATTAACTTTTAAATTGTTTTATTTTGTGGCGAAAACAAGCTTCCATAGTTTTACCTTTGCTGCGGGTGGGAGTGGGCAGTCACAGCGTAACAATACAGCGATTTGGCGCGCATCAAGAAAGGACTAAACAAATGAAGTTCACCGCAGTCGATCAGTAACATTCTCTTCCTCCATAGCAATCTAGGCCAAGTAAGTTTAATGTTTTTAGTATTATATATTTTCTTTTTGCTATATGTTAATTAGCTACATAAACACCTGTGATATCTGTGAGGTTTTTATTTCCTTTGTTTTACATTTAATTTGATTTATATTTATTTATTTTATAAGTAATTGGATTAAATTTGAAAAAAATAAACCTTGTTAGGATACCAGAGTTTAACTGTTATGGTTAGGTATGTGTGTTTCTTGTTACACATATGTTTAAATGTGTTTTTGGCTCCACTAGTTGTGATGTTTTGTTTTAACAGTTGAAAGAGTTTTATAAGGCTAATAAAAAACTAGCTGAATGCCAATATAAAATGGAATAAAATTACACATACTCTGATATTAAAAACTACATAATGGATTTGCATAAAATGGTGTCATAATGGTCGGTCATAATGGTCCAAAACCATTATGATGATCCTCAAAGATTTAATTTCTCCCCAATTTCAAATTGAAATCATGCAAAAGTTGTTCCCAGTTTCATCCCACGCTATTGCTCAAAGCATTTTAATAGTCAAACGCTGCCAAAGACGAGAAGTTATAGCAGCTGGAAACACAATTTCACACCTTCAACTATAACTATTAAGCTTATTTTGTAAAGAATAACTTCAAATTTAACAATATCTTCATTTCGTCACACACAAGACATCCCGTGTTGATGAAAGACTGCAAAGCATCATTAAACTGCATTCTAAAGGTCACTCGATAGATGCGGTTTGGTCATTCAGTTGAACACAGAGCTTGTCTGATGCAATACTATGTGAGATTACCTGAATAAATGAACCTATTGCAGTGGATTCAGTTCATTTAGAGGGATTTGATGAGCGCCTATTGAGTCTCTCACCACGCCTGCAATACTTTTCCCACTAAATGCGATAGAATTATTTATTTATTTTTGAGGGCAAAATTGATTCCACAAATGTTGCATAACGCAGCATCAGCCACATACAGCTTTGACAGTTTGAAGCCCACAAGATACAGGAGGTTGGTATTTTCAGTATTCTTATTATATTCTTCAATGTGTTTCCATCAACCTGGAATCCACACAATTACATGTGTCAGTGTCAAGGACAAACCCACGCGAAATTTGCTCTAAGGTTGCTCTTTCATAACTCATGAGACTTAAGTTAAACATATTTTGAGAATTCCATTAGGCATCAACGATGTTCCTCAAAAAATCCTAAATTGAAATAAAAAAATAGACACACGAGTCAATTGTTAACACACAGTACGAATATAGATTATAGACCAATAAAATCAGTCGCAAGTTGAGTTTGTGTTGAAATCTTATTTAAATCAGATCTCATTTTGAGATATTAAGATCACTTCAGAAACTCACACATGTGAGACTGCTGGGGTCTTTTTCTCAGGAAAAAAATCTATATCTATTTGATCTTACTTTTGAGAGAAGATTTTTATTTCCTTCAGGAAGTCACCAAACTGAAAGGCACATATACATATTGGTTTTATATTTGGTGATATTAACACATTGTTGTTTATTCTTATAGCTATTGTTGTTCTACATAAATATATATAAGATTAATTTATATTCTTTAAATCTTCAATAGGGCTTTTCATACTTGAAATAGTTAACCCTGGGTTATTCTTAGGCCCCGTTTACACTAGTGCATTTTCATTTTAAAACGGCGCTTTAAAATGAAAACAATCCTCCTCTACACTGGCGTTTCCACAGCGAAAAGAAAACAATCTGAAACAACTCAGAAACAATCTCCGTCTACACTACATGAACGAAAACACATGTCACATGACCGTTCATGCACTCTGGGCATGCGCAAACAAGTGTAAACAGTTGCCTCTTGCGCATTTAGGCAGCTGCAGTATCAGAAAATACAGAGTTTAACAGCACAATGGCTGCTAAAAATGACAACAAAGCCAGCAAAGATTGCAGTTCAGTCTCCATGTTATTGTTTACACGGTCATCAAGGATACGCAGAGTGAACATGGGCAGCCACTCCATCATTAAAAAGTCTCCGTTTTGGTCCGTTTACACTCACCCTGGCGTTTTCAAACTAAAACGGGCTCTGCGGCATTTTCGAAATTTCTCAGTTTTCGAGGTCAAAAACACAGGAGTAGTGTAAACGAAAGGCGTAACTGTAGCAAAAGTTATGCGTTTTAAAACGAAAACGCACTAGTGTAAACGGGGCCTAAACCCCAAGTAAACGGAATCCAGGGTTATCTTGCTTCACATTTCACACGGCTCATAATATATCCGGGGTTAACAATTAAACCTGGGTATTCATAAGCTGACGTTTCACATTGTACATTCATAAACCCTGGGTTAACGTTCTTATTTGCATATTTGCAATTTCAGTGTCATTGATTGGATAAACGCAGCACGCGACCTGTTTACATAGGCTAGCTCCAGCATTGCGCATCCTCATATTGCTGTCTGATCCATCGAGTTTATACTGAATGGATATATCGGACTATAAAGGTAAGAATGAAACGGTCTCTTTTTCAGTCAAATTGTCGCGTTTTCTGTCAGTATTTGACATTTTTCCCCTCAAACGCTGCGAATTTACTGTTTATATACAATGCGTAGAGTTTCCGTGACTGTCTAAAGCAGGCAAACAAGAGTACATGATTGGTTGTCTGTTGCTAAGCATCTAGCTGTAACATTCTAACACTGCATCGTTTCACACTGTAAAAGTTTGGCATCGCAATGATAATCCTGCTCTAGCACAGGGTTTCATAACCCCTGATAAAAAACGGTGCTAACCCCACTTCTAAATTACAAGTGTGAAACGTTCCTTTACCCGGGGTTAAAAGCGGTTTTTAGAATGACTATTCTATTCAATAAGGTGGGGTTTTCCTGTCTCTCCTTTTGTTGATGGTTGATAATCGTCCTAAACAAATTACTCTGAGTAAACCAAGTTTACACTTACAAGAGCGATAATAATTAGAAGTGATCTCTCTAATAATGGCCTGCTTTATATTGCTGTCAAGAGCCAAAAGGTTGATTTGTTTTTTGTTCACATGATCCAAAGTAAACTGAAGAAACGGCATTGTGAAATAATCTTGATTGTACCTTGCAACAGCTTATTGCTTTTGTTGTTTCTACACGTTAAATGCAATATTTAGCTGCCAGTTTGAGGTCAGCCGTCACTCAGAAGGCTATTTGGCAGAAACATTGAAAGACCACTGACCTTGATAACTTCACTAAAATACACAGCGGGAGCATTAAGCTGTTTTCTGTGCAAGAACCAATGTTTTGCCTTCCAAACTCTCTTGAAAACAACTGGTATGTTCTAATTATATATATATATATATATATATAGATATATAGATATATAGATAGATAGATATTNTAAATTATGTGTTTACATTTACTATATTTGAATAAATTATTTTTAGTTAAATTAAATACAAGAAATAAATATTTTTTTAATTAAATTAAAAATAAATAAAATAATCAAACTACACAGTATAAATGATAGTTGAAAATCTAGTGAAATACCAGGAATTGGATGATTGGTTGACTGCGATGCTTTCAAAATGAAACCTCTCAGGAAACTGTGCACACGTCATTGCACACAATAAAAAAAATATATCACCAAGCCCCACCGTAATGTTTGAAATCCTAGCACTATCCAGACCACAGCTAGCCTGATTCATCCTACGTCAACCCATGCGACTTCATAACAGCTGATAGTCTTTTTTCACACCTGCGAGCAGCAGATGAAGCACTGTATCAGAGAGACCTCTCAGCAGAATGAGCCTCCCTCCAACAGAGCGCTCTCTGCGAGTCTGCCATGTATTCTGATCATCCTCATCATTTGGTTGGATAATAGGAGACTGGAGTGGAAATGACTTGCTTGCTGTCTGTGTAAATATGAATGCCTCTGAAGAGGGTCTTGTTGAGAGTGACAGTCTGAAGGAAAGTTATAAGACAAAGTCTTCTTCTAAAAGCTCACCACAATGAATTAGCTTCCCCCATTTCTGCTGGAGAGCTGCAGGCGCGAATGCTTTCCGCACTTTAAATACGTTTTTCGACTGACTCGGAGGGAATGGATTGTTTACAACTGCCTTTCTGAAGCTGAAGCAAAAACCTCTTGAAGAAAAACACTATTCAGATATTGGCTCAAAACACAAGCAGGACTGCAGACCCACTGGCTACAAGCTTAAAACACACATACATCTCTGTTAACCATTCCGACTGACTGAAGTGCTTCTAAACTAACGTCCCTTTCTTTACAGAACTATGTTCATCAGGTTTCTGCTTTTGTCTTTGGCGCTGATTTGTAGAATTTGCCAACTACTTTACAGAATTGCAACACAAATAGATGCACATTCTTTAAACTTGCTTAAAATGTAAAGTTCTGTCATTATGTACTCACCCTCATCCAAGCCTCTATATGAAAATCTTCCCCAATCCTGCAGCTCTCAAATCTCAATTCTCCTTCAGGCAAGAATCAATGGCATTGGTGTTAATGATATCAAACCTGGTGGGTTTTATCAAAATGTGCCATATTTGAATTCGAAAGCAACGACAAATTGAATTTGTGAGTTTTAGCAGATGGGAAGATTTTCAGGGGACATTTTTTTTGGTCTGTTTATGACTTCATGGTGTTTTTTGTCCTTATTTTGGAGCTTGACAGTCATGGCATCATGAACTTGGGCATCAACTAATGACTATTTTGATAATTGATTAAATTATCAATTATTTCTTTGACTAATCAGATAAAAAAAAAAATTTTTAATTAAATATATACTTTTTATTTATTAATCTTTTTTACATTTTTATTTTTAGCGTTTTTTGCCTTTATTATGATAGGACAGTAAGCAGACAGGAAGCGAAGTGGGAGAGAGAGAGGATCGGAAAAAGGTCCGCGAGCCAGGACTCAAACTCGGGTCTCAACGGTTAATTATTTATGTTAATTAAATATATAATTTAATATTCTGCCGATGTACAACACCAATGTGCAAACTGAAGTTTAGAAAAATAAAAGGATAGATGTGCACATTAGATCTAGCTACAATGAACATTACAATATAAAAACATACAATAAATATATATTTTGTCCACCGTTTCAAGGCAGAACAATTTTAATCACTAAATTATGAGTTGGAAAACATTCATAAAGCATAGGTAAATATTCAAAATTCATTTTTTATTTTTTGTTCTACTAAAAAGATAACAGCATGACATGAGGGTGAGTAAATAATTAAGTATTATAATAATAATAATAATGTTTTTTTTTTCTTAAGCAAGATAGAGGACATTTAAACATACTATTGTTCACTCATAAATGAAATTAATTACTGTATAGTTGAACTACTGCTTAAAAGAGTTAAAAATCAGACAAACAAAGAGAAAAAGCTCTTTGAGTGGGCTGTCACCACTCAACACATTATTGCTCTTGCTTTAATTACAGGATTCACAGAAAAAACTAAAATATTCGCCATTTATCATCCAAATATCAATACCTTCACACAATACACACAGTACAGAAATGAAGACATCTTATTCATTTTCCTCTCCTCTTCCCTCTCCCCACCCCAGAAAAACCATCTGCGCGACTAGACTACCCCTCTTTCTCATCCTTAACGCTCTCCGTCTCTCAATGATGGAATATTTAATGTGTTTTCAGTTCAATCAGGTTAGCTCAGTGAGACGGGAGGGGCCGCGGATGGGTCTAAACAGTGAGAAGTACGTGTCCATCTGGCATGCTAAACAACATCACAACTCCTGTGAGAAAGCTCACCGTGAGGAAACACACAAGATGGTCATGCGTGAAGCACTGCATAACCTTTTTTTTTACTTTAATTAATGCAGTACCTTTTGCATTGTGGCAAAGAATGAATCTAGAGTGCATTGTGCTTGCTGGAAGAGAGTTGTGCAGTGAGCTGCTTCCATCCTTTGAGCTTTACGGATTTAGTCACTGCTGTATAGGGTGGAGCACTGCTGCTTTTCACCACCTCCCAGAGCTTCTTGTGATCTTGTGATGTGATCTTTAGTTAGATCTTCTCACGAACTCACAGGTGCAAGAACAACAACAAACACTATCAAGTTCTTTGTTAAATCCTAATTAGACCATGGATAATGCCGAACAGATGTGTTTCAACCATTTTCTACAGTGCCCTAATAAAGCTCTGCTGTCCTCTTTGGGTTGAAAACAGCAAAACAGGAAGCTGAACTCAGCTCTGAGTCTTTATGTTGTTGATTTCAGGACCACGGACAGGGTCTTTCTGAATTAATGTCTGCTGTAGACCAAATGTAAGACTTAATACTGATAAAAGTTGATAAAACAAATTTAGTCAGTAAATGTTTATGTGTGATCCCCTTGACTTATTTGTCAATGAATAGAACGGAAAAATACAGAATATTACACTGGAAAAAAAAAGGCTTTTTGATTTTACTATTTTGTAATAAGTGAATTAAATTGATTTATCTAAATATACCAGATATATTGAGCTGAGCATACTAATTTTTTTGTTATATAAGCTCAATTCTAATGACTAAAGTCAGCATATCTATCCACATCATGCTAATTCTACTTTATAGAAATGCACACACAAGGCTGTCAATTAATATTTCTTATATAAACCCAAACTTCAACCTGATTTTGCATGATTTCTTAATTTCTTCAGATACTGGTACTGAATGTGCTCAAATACCTATTGCACATTTGATTACTATTATAATACTTTAGATTAAACATTGAACGCAAAACAGCATCAAACAACTGTACGCGCAACTATCAATTACCAACAACAACTACATGCACTCCTCGTGAGCTCCCATGCATTGTCCAGGCCTGCTTAATTAAATATTCAGATGTAAATGCCAATGGCCACTCCCCCAAACACCATATGCAAATAAGCAGACGGGACCGCAACTGAAACATAGATTGACTTAAAACACAGTGCGTATATGTTAAACCCCTTTATTATTGCTCCCCAAAATGTAAAACATTTTCAAATAAAGAAAAATGCCGAAATAAAAACAATTTACAATTTTCTCACTGCATCAGCAACGGTGGGAACTACTAACCAACCTCGACCATGGGCAAACTACCCTGCATAAACCGATTCAGATGCCCCCGGTCGCAAAGCTCGCGCATCCCTTCATGAACACGCATTAACGAGTTGAGAAACAAGCATAA
This sequence comes from Anabarilius grahami, assembly GCA_003731715.1. Taxonomy (NCBI): domain Eukaryota; kingdom Metazoa; phylum Chordata; class Actinopteri; order Cypriniformes; family Xenocyprididae; genus Anabarilius; species Anabarilius grahami. The sequence continues at coordinate 531,899 of RJVU01073134.1, forward strand.
CTAGACGAGATATAGCAGCTCGTGGCAAGCCAAAGCAATTGTGATTCTTCCTTGACAGACTGTTTTCAGTGGGACAGACTAACGCGTCCAACTATGCGTTATAAACGAAGCATCGCGTCGCGTCGTATCTCTCGAGTACGGCAGTAGAAAATTATCGTTTTCTATGGAGAGTTCTGACCGAACCGATTCAATATTTACAATATGTACCGGGATATAAACATATAACACCCTTCTCGTCAGTGACAGACATTTGGGGATGCGCGAGGCGTATAAATGCGGCAGTTAAACTATATGAAATAACCAATAACGAATTCAACAAATATAACTTTTTTTAAATAATTTCCGTGACTTACCCTCAACAATTAAAGTCTTCATGTTTATGAATAAATCCAGTAAATGAGTAATCCCAGAAAGAGGTCCCCGTTGGAATGGAGAAGACGGTGTTTTCCTCGCTGTGGTAAATTTGAACAATTTGCAAACCTCACGGAAGATGAACCACCATCATCCCTGCCGTTCAAACTTTACCCGACGGTCGCCGTACAGGCGCGGGACGGAGAGCAGCGTCTCCCGGTGGTTCCTCTCTCAGTCATTTGGGCAGAGACACAATCACAGTAATATCCAAACTCAAATATATGCTTCTGCCGAAGCGGACCAGCCCGGAGGAATGCCGAGACCTGGCGAAAGTCACACTGGAACAGGGGATAAACTACTGTCGGGATGAATCCAAATAGGCTGTATGCCACATTTCCGGTGAAAGCAGAAGTATTCCAACGATCCGAGTGTCCGCGTGCAGCCGCGCGGGAGGAACGGAAAGAGGCTGTGGCGCCGTGCGTGTGTGTGAGAGAGAGAGAGACAGAGACAGAGAGAGTGAGGTGCATGTGTGTATGTGTGTGTGGAGTGTTAGTGGAGAGAGAGAGAGAGTGAGAGAGAGAGAGAGGTTTGGTGGGGCGGCTTAGAGATAAATGCAGGTCATTTTTCCAGACATTTTTTAAACACATCAGCAAAAATTATCTAAAATTTTGACGAAAACAAATTATATGGAAAAGTCTTTTTTTTTGTGTGTTTGGGTCAAACTTTTTAAACCATATTTCCCCTTTCTGCAGAAATAAGGTATTTAATAAATAAATGCTAGAGATGCTCTTCAAGAATACGTTCTCTTTTTAATGTGTGTCCCAACATTAAAATGACCTTAATTAACTTTATATCTGAGATTGCACAATTAACACGCATTATTAATCGTGTAGAATGCTTAAAATTTACTTTTAAAGAAAGTCACTAAAATGAAACTGGAAAAGCTTTCACTTTCTGTACCTTTTTTTTTTTTTTATATCCATCTAGTATTGTTTTTTTCTATACATTTTTATACTTGACATATCTTAAAATGTAATTTCACAATACTCCAACAGTAGTGCAAATAAAGTTCAAATGAATTAAAGAAAAAAAATTGAAAATAAAAAGTTAGCTGCCGGGGAGTGTAGTCAAAGACCACAGATAGAAATACGGTTGACTTCTATTAGTTATGAACATAGACATAATAAATATTTATTATGTCTATGGTTATGAATAGGAGAAACTGCAACGCGCAAAATGGAGGAATACGTACCGCCTTCTAAGTAAAAGAACCAATTGCTGATTGATAAAGTCAATGCGTCACTGCAGCTGCCGTTAGAGGCAGTTTCCCATAGAAACCTGAGACTTGCGCTTAGGACTGCACATGTGCATTGAAAAATAAGCTTTTTTTAACGTTATTTGAGCATAAACAACATTTATGGGACAGTTCATGTCAGATTTTGTTGCTGATTTGAAATATGTTATTTAATTGTGAGTTCGCCAAGCAGTTTTTTGAGATTTCAGGATTCCCCCATTCAAATAGATAGGACTTGGTCTTGGATGCCCGAAATAGCTGCCCAGAGGCGTTGCAAATATTGCCGCCGAGTGAACAGACCTTCCTTTAAAGGTGCCCTAGAACCCTTTTTCACAAGATGTAATATAAGGTGTCCCCTGAATGTGTCTGTGAAGTTTCAGCTCAAAATACCCCATAGATTTTTTATTATTCAATTTTTATAACTGCCTAATTTGGGGCATAATTAGAAATGTGCCGATTCAGCGCACGTCCCCTTTAAATGCTCGCGCTCCCCACCCCCGAGCTCTCGACTCTATAATACATTGCATAATCAAAGTTCACACAGCTAATATAACCCTCAAAATGGATCTTTACAAAGTGTTCGTCATGCAGCGTCAGATCATGTAAGTATAGTATTTGTTTGGATGTTTACATTTGATTCTGAATGAGTTTAATAGTATGCTAACGGAGCTAAAGCTAACATTACACACTGTTGGAGAGATTTATAAAGAATGAAGTTGTGTTTATGAATTATACAGACTACAAATGTTTAATAATGAAAATAACGACATGGCTCCGGCTCCGTGAATACGGTAAGAAACAATGGTAACTTTAACTACATTTAACAGTACATTAGCGACATGCTAACGAAACATTTAGAAAGACAATTGACAAATATCACCAAAAATATAATGATATCATGGATCATGTCAGTTATTATTGCCCCATCTGCCATTTTTCGCTGTTGTCCTTGTTTGCTTACCTGCATAAAGTCTGTTGACTCGGCTGTGCAGCTCCAGATGTTAATACTGGCTTGTCTAATGCCTTGAACATGGGCTGGCATATGCAAAAGTTGGGGGCGTACATATTAATGATCCTGACTGTTGCGTCACAGTCGGTGTTATGTTGAGATTCGCCTGTTCTTCAGAGGTCTTTTGCACAAATCAAATTAACATAAGAAGGAGGAAACAATGGTGTTTGAGACTCACTGTCTGTCATTTCCATGTACAGAACTGTAATTATTTAACTATGCCGAGGTAAATTAAATTTTCAATTCTAGGGCACCTTTAAAGGGACTTTGGTGTAGTCTCGCGTAGCCAGACCTTCTGACTGACGGCATAAGATCGGGATTCCATAGCAGCTTTCATTGGCCAAGAACAGCCAGAGGCTGTATGACTGACATGTAAAGCAACCAATCACAGTTCGTTTTGTTCCGCGTCATGTTTAGGGGTGTGAAAATGTAACGTCGATGTCCATACAATAACAGAGCAGTGTGTAAAACTCTTGGACGTATTTTAAAGAGTCTATGCGCGAACTTTACATACTTCACATACTTTTGAAAATCCACATTTAGTTGATCCCGATAAGCGGTTATTATCACAGTTTTAAACACGATGGCTTTCTTCTTCCATGAGGGGGTTTGGCGTCACAGCATCGTGTTTCCTGGCAAACTGTTAAAGAACGCAACACACACGGAAATCCTGTAGAATTCAACCAATCAGATAACGACTTCGAAACTCCTTAAGTGTTTTCAATTTTGTGCATCAGACGTTCAGCCAACGGTCCGTGGGCGTGACATCTGAGGCTGCGACTATGAGAGGGTATTGTGGGGTTTCTTAGTGAAAGATGGAGAGAGAGAGATGAATGTTTTATAGCACAGGAGCAGGAATAGAGCACTAATGAATCTTTTATAGATTTCAGATGCTTTGACGTGCAGAGAATCTATTTGTATAAAACGAAGGCATTCCTGCACATATATACACACATAATTATAAACACAGATGCCTGAGGACATTTAATCTTTTAGAAATTGCCCCTACATACACTTGACCTGAACATCTTTGACTGACTGGTTTTAAACACCATAATAACAGCTAAATAACAAATATAATAATAATAATCAGCGCCTTTAAAAGTTGCTTTCTCAAAGCGCTTTACAACACAAGCAAACATAACAATGTAAAACACAAAATACAGCAACCCAAAAAAGGAAACAAAAAAATAACACTGAATAAAATTAAAATCAATAAAAAGCGATCCTGAAATAAAAAGTTAAGACATGATTTAAAGATGACTAATGAATTTGCTTCCCTGATGTCAGATGGGAGAGAATTCCACAATTTGGGGGCGTAAGAAGAGAAAGCCCTGTCACCCCTAGAGCGGAGTCGTGTTTTAGGAACGACTCTGAGAAGAACGCAGGTTGCGACTAGGTGTGTAAGGGTTTAAAAGCTCCGCCAAGTACTGAGGAGCCAGACCATGCAAGGCCTTATATGTTAACAGAAGAATTTTAAAATCAACACTGGTAGCCAATGTAACGATGCCAAAACAGGGGTTATATGGTCAACAGTCCTAGCCCCAGACAAAATTCAAGCTGCCGAGTTTTACAAATATTGTAGTTTGTTAATGCAAGTTTTGGAAATTCCAACAAGAAGGGAATTACAATAGTCTAACCGTGAAAACGAATGAATTAATCAACCTTTCAGCAATAGAAAAAGACAGCATGGGACGTAGACGTGCAATATTTCTGAGATGAAAGAACGAGGTCTTAACATTGTTCAGCACAAAAGGCTCAAACGACAAACTGGCATCAAAAATAACTCCAAGATTTTTTTATTTACTTTGGAACTCCAAGGAATCACCATCAACAGACAAAGCTAGAGAACCAGCCTTACGCAGTTCAAGGGGAGAGCCAAGAAGCATGACTATTCAAGCACAGGAAGTTCCTAGACATCCATATCTAAATCTCTGAAATACAGTTTGAAAGATAGGACATGTCCACATCTTGACCCGGTTTTGAGTGGATGTAAATCTGGGTATCATCCGCACAAAAATAATAAATAAGGTTGAGAGATCTCAATAATTGACCACATAAATTCTAAAAAGCAAAGGACCAAGAATTGAGCCCTGGGGGACACCCGTACTAAGAGAACCAACCTCTGATCTGTGCCCATCCATAAAAACGAAGTGACTGCAATCAGGAAAATAGGATCTGAACCAGTCCAGAGCAGTCTCAGTTACACCAAAAACAGATTCAAGTCGACTAAGTAATAGTGAGTGATCGACAGTGTCGAAAGCTGCACTTAAATCCAAGATATCATACAAGATACCTGCTCACTGACTGAATCAGGGAGTAATAAGGAAATTTTGGACAGTGGGGTACCAGAAAAGCTTGAAAAGTTGACTGCTGAAGCAGGAGGACAGGAAGAGCAAGTTAAGTGTTTGCGAACACTGGCAATTTTATCACTAAAAAAGTTGAGAAAATCATTGCATAACTGAACTTATGCAGTCGGGGAATTAGCACCATCAACTTTGAGTAGACCATTAATAATGTGAAAGAGCTGCCTAGGATTATTTTGATTATTTTCAATAATCTGTGAAAAGTAAGAAGATCTTGCTTTCTCATTTGCAGCTTTGTACAGACCCAGAGAGGCTTTGAGCGCTGCTTTGAGCGCAGATCGTCGTTATACCAAGGAGCGGAGTGTACAAAAGAGACTGTGCGTGATTTTAAAGGTGCAAATATGTCCAAATTGGCAGTGAGAGCATTGTTTAACAATGCAATTTTATCCTCAAGGGGAGCAGAAGACGACCCATCTAAAGAAGAGACAATGGATTCAGCAAAAACAGTATGGTCAATTGATTGTCATTTACGAAATGAAACAGTGTGTAGTTCCTGCCTACTTGAAGCTAATACCTCTTAATTAAAGAAGACAGCGGAATGATCAGATAGACCAACATCAACAGAGGAAAAGCTTGACACCAAATCATCATTTGCAATAACTAAATCCAGTGTATGGCCTTTGCAATGAGTAGGGAAATCAACAAACTGTTTAAAATTATAACAGTCCAGTAGAGATAAAAAGTCCTTGGCCAGAGCATTGGCTTTCTGGTCAACATGAAAATTTAAATCCCCTAGAATCACAACTCTCCTAAATATAAGACACAAAACTGTCAGCAGATCAGCAAACTCTGACAAATATTCTGTGTTAGGTCTTTGAGATCTGTACACTGTGGCAATGACAGTTGCATGAGGAGTGGATAAATTTAAAACATGACATTCAAATTTAGTGAAATGAGGTACCCCTATAATACCCCCACCTCTGCCAGTGATCCACGGGATGTCAAGCAGACCAAAACCTGTTGGAGTCAACTGATTAAAAAGAAGTCCGTCATCCTGCTTGTGCCAAGTTTCAGTAATAATCAACAAGTCCAGTTTATTGTCTGTAATAATGTCTGACAAAAGTAAAGCCTTATTGTTCACAGACCGCACATTATATAACGCAGCATTTAAGAGACTCGTAGACATCGCTGCGCTGGAATTCCACCCCGCGCAGGGCAACGATATTAAATAACAAGAAACAACTCCAGAGTGAGACAAGTCTTTTGTTCTTTCGTCAGGAATTAAGGATCGGGATGAGAGAAGATGACGGTGTATAACTGCATCCTGAGCTCCGATGAGTGTACCGCCTTGGCCGCAGCAAACCGGCATAGCAGGCATAAGCGTCTTTAGCCAGATTATAGTTCCGTTTAAGGAATAACAGCTGGCGGGAGGTGTAAGACCATGTTCAACGAGGCCGCTATATGTCCAATAAGACAATCCACAACGCGCGAGGAAAACCTCCAGGCCGACACCAGTATGCGGAAAAGTCCGGCAAAACAAATATCATCAGATTCCTTTGCCTTCATTTAACACACTGCTCCATAAATCAACTGTCTCTGTTGGAAAAATGTACAGATGTGAAATATGAGATGTCTGAACCAGAAAGATGACATTTGAGTTTGATGACTTTGAAGGCCTCTCGTGTTACAGTCATACAAAAAGATTTTTGGCTATCCATAGATCTGTTTTCTCACCTCACAGACTAATGATATGAATTGTCCACTGATTGGACATCTCAAATGAGCACAGCAAAAGAAAATCAACATGCAAGAAGTGCAAAAGAACAGAAACTATTGCTAAATCAGGCTGATCAATTCACTTTCACTTGCAGTTCTGTTGGGGTAAAGTATTGCCAAAGGACCGTAAACATACAGCTTATACGCATTTGTTTCATAATGTATAACAACTAGTTATAATACTAATACTAACAACTAATACTAGATTTAAAAAAAAATAAAAGGCCCTACTTTAAAAATAAATAGTAAACACTGACATCTTAATAATGAAAAGAGGAGCTCAGACTTTCTGCAAATGTCTTCTTTAGTGTTCCCCACCAGAAAGACTGTCTTGAAATGGCATGAGAATGAATATGTAAGTATTTTTTATTTCAGGTGAACGTTTTCTTTAACAAAGCACAAAGAGTTGCATTCAATTTCCAGTTGTTTAACATCTATGCATTAATTTATATGTGGCTCCCATCATGCAATAATGCAGAATCCAACTAATTTTGTCTATACACATTACCTGGAGGATTCTCAGAAGGTGTTGTTTGTGTTGTATTTGAGATAGCCTTTAATACTGAGCAATAATTGAGCCTGTGGCTACCAAACACATTTTGCGCTAACAAATTAGTGCTGGAGTGTAATGAGCGATACCAGATCGTGGATGCAATACAGTATGTAAACTTGAACAGTGGATGAAATTCATGTTAATTCACAAAAAAATATTGGAATATTGTTTTAGGCAGAAGACGCCCCCCAGTGACCAAAGAAAATGGAGAAGTCAGTTTTGGATGCTGATTCTCTCTCACTTATAGTGTGTGATGATATATGTCCTGTAGTGGGGCATGTTGTCACACTATAATGACTCAATGGAAACCTGTTGTTAAATGACACAAAGGGATGCCTTTGAAATATGAAATATTGCCTTGAAATGCCATCTTTCAACATATCTATATTTAAAATTAAGGGTGATTAAATAACTCTTTAGCTGTATATTTAAGCAGAAGAAAACAATTATGAACAAAATGAAAAATTAAGTAATATACAAAAATATCAAACTGTACTTAATAAATCATATAAAATTGCATCATATAAAGCGCAATTTCATATTTATGAAGAATATTTAAATATTTAAACACCTTGTTCTGAGAACAAAGAACAAAGTTCAAACTCTGTTACAGTCTACTTCAATTATTTATTTGACCCTTCCCTGAATGTATGTCCTTGTGTCTTTGTTATGTTCACTAGTCACAATACTATTTTTAGTCACTAGAATATTTCCATGATATTGATATTTTTTAATTTGGGCATAGAATTCACGAAAAAAAAAAAAAAAAAAATGAAATAAGAGTTCATTATAACACGTGTGACAACGTCCTATTGTGACAAACCAAGTCTCCCCTTGAGAGAAATAATTTCTCACACTGCAGAAAGGATTTAGAAAAGAGCATCAAATATGCACCGCATGCTAAATGACTTCTTAAAGATTGTTTTAAACGTAAACATAAATTATTTATGATGGCCACAATTTCAAACTAATCCCTTCTCAAGTTTTAAAGAGTTGAAGTGATGAAATGGTTTTAAGATGACAGAGAGAGAGCTTTCACGCTGGGAGCTGTTTTTAACCATTTCCATCAGCCACGTCCAGAACTTCCTGCATGCAGGCTGTTTTTTTATGTCGAATCACGAATCAAATTGTATTAGTTAGGGATCTTCCTGCATGGTGACGTGTTAAAAAATCAGGGTTGGTCAATATATGCTCTGTGAATCATGTGTTTATAGTGCTTCTGAAGCTCTCGTCCAACTGAAAATTCCTCAAGGGAGCTCCATTTATCCAATCACGCAGCTTTTTTTTTATTTTTTATTATTATTTCACATGACATCATTTATAAAGTATTATAAAAACTAACTGATTTGTATGCAGGACAGACAGACAGAAAGACAGACAGATGAAAACAGTGGATGGATAAATAGAACAATAGATAGAAAGACAGATAGAATGATAGAACGATAGATAGAACAAATGAACAAGACAGAGATAGTAACGAATGAACGACAGACAGACAGATAGACAGACAGAATGATAGATAGAATGAATGGCAGACCAAAACGAACAAACGAAAGAACTACCTACAGACAAACAGACATACAGACAAGACAGACAGATAGACAGACAGACAGAATGGTAGATAGACAAAACGAACAACAGACAGACCAAACAAACAAACGGACGAACAAAAGAACTATCGACAGACAGACAGACAGATAGACAGATAGACAGATAGATAGATAGATAGATAGAACAAATGAACAAGACACATAGACAGTATCAAACAAAAGAAAGACAGACAGACAGATAGACAGAGAGAACGACAGACAGACCAAATAAACAAACGAAAGAACTACCTACAGACAGATGGATGGATAGATAGATAGATAGATAGATAGATAGATAGATAGATAGATAGATAGATAGATAGATAGATAGATAGATAGATAGATAGATGATGGATAGATGGATGGATGGATGGATGGATGGATGGATGGATGGATGGATGGATGGATGGACAGGATAGGCAGATTGTGTTTTATTTTATTTTGTTGGCCATTCAGGCAGCTGTCAGTAATACCTCAAATTCTGACATGCTGACTCACATATTTTAAGCTCTTTCCACTGTCCTTTAAAAAGCTCTTCCAATAACACTCATATGACATAAAGCTCTTACGACAGGAAATGCAGGATCAATCGTGAGCGTTTCTGCAATAATTACAGGCTCTATTCCTCCACTGCAATCCTTTTTGTTTAACAAGCATTCACACACAATCAGACGAGACAATCCCATCCCCCATCGTTTGTCGACATGTCACAGATCCGCCACGAAAAGCTCCACTGTCATGGCTTACTGTGTGCTGTGACCTCTGCACTAAGTCCATGCTCAGATATACATCCTCCTGCACAGTGACACTGTTACCGTTAAAAGCCTGTGACAGCTCATTCTCCTCAGCGGCCTAGAAAGACAATATCCATGATGGAACTGCTCCGTGTTGCTGTCCAAAACTCATTAACACATTGAAATAAAGACACTGTAGTCTTGTTCACATTAAGTTGAAATTACACCGCCCCTGTCTTCCACACTCGCTCCCTTTCTCTCCTTTTAATTTTGTCTTTTTAATTAGATTTTCAATTGCTGCTGTATAAATTAGCTTACCTTGAGAAAAATGGCCTGCCTTCGTCCACTGCACGCTTCAAAAGTTATTTTATAATGAACTAAGTATCAGACATATTGGACACTTTGTATTCTACATATACAAACTATATACTCCAGGGGACGGTTGCACCAGCTGTGCCTAAGTTACAACTTAGACTAGTTGTGACTAGTTGACATTGTATTGCACCATTAAAGGGTCATGAATTGAGAAATCTAATTTTCTTTGAGCTTTATAAGAGGTTGTCATACTATAGGAATATCCTGTAAGTTTCAGAACTGAAAACTTCCTTGTTAGTCCAAAAACAGCTTTTAATTATACCAAGCCCAGCGAACAACTCATCCTGGAATGTGCCTATTTAGTTGCAATGGTAATACTTCACTATTGCAACTTTGGCCCCGCCCACTCTCGTTAGTAAGATGAGGAAGAGAGAAGAGCATAGGATCACTCACTAGACTAAAAATAACACCTTCCAAATGCTAGGAATGTGGTTATTTTATTTATTTTCAACAACGTGAATGTCTCAGTTGAGCATTAATTATTTTTTATGTGGTACATTTCATTGTGGATTCTTTGGTAAATCAGTCGCAATTTTGAAGCAGGCTTTTCAACAGTAATGCAACAACATGTAAGTAACCGTGTTAATTCAAATGCCTGATCTGTGATCAGTGATTTCTGATTTGTAATGATTCATGTGCAGTCAGATGTTCTTTGTCTATGTGCCAGTATATCAAACCAGTGATGACTTAACAGTCAACTTCACATTGTTTCTCTTAGAAGGATGAAAATAAACTGTTGTTTAAACTGTGAGTAAATTATAAATAGAAAGCAATCAAAGAACGCTCCCTTTGCAATCACTGGAGCTGTCAATCAAACAGTGTGAGTTTATCGGTGACTGAGTTCTGAACGTGCGCCAAAACTCCCATAATAATCAACAAAAGTGTGTTTGTTAGTTATGATAGCATTCGTTAGTGTGCAGAAAGGGGGTTGCAATGATGAGATCGCTGCATTCATGTGCTCAACTTGATCGGCTACAGTGTTCACAACTGCAACCTTTCATGCCACAATCTAAATATAATGCCATACATCTAAATATAATTAACACTTTACCTTTACACGATTAGTTAACCTTGAGAGCTGTAATAGTAAAACGTGCTAAAAGTTTTCGACAGAAACATGTAATACTTAGCTATTTCATATGCAAAGATATTAGCCAATCACAGCAGTGGGCATTTACAAGTCTAACAGCAGACACACCCCTTCAAACAGAGAGTTCAAATCAGAGGGCTAAAATGCCCTTTTATTTCTATATTATGACCATTTTTGATGTAAAAATCATACTAACAGTATAAGTGCACCACAGGAAACATTCTAAAACAATAAACAATGCAGTTCATGACCCCTTTAAAATTAGCTGAAACGTAACTTTAGCGCTTACGACCTCCTAGCTACGTTTTGGTTTAAGAACCACTGGGGTAGTACCCTTTCAAAAGGTACTTATATTTACCATTAAGGTACTAATATGTACATTTAAGGTACTAATATGCACCGTTAAGGGGTGAATAATGTACAAAAGTGTACCTTTTAAAAGGGTACCAGTGACAGCTTTTGTACCTTTTTCCTGAGAATAGAGAATAAGAAATATCGCTTCTCGCCATTGCCCAGTACCCAAAATCAAGGTCATGGCTTTAACTATAATTTTTTCAGAGTCTTAGAACAAAGTATCCAATGAATATTCAAGTAATGAGTTCATTTTAATCTTTTTTACTTTTCTATTGCATGTCAAAGAAATCAAGCCAAGACAGCCTTGCTGTAATACTATCACATACAGATTTTCTAGAATTAGTGCATAAATCTCCTGACCGAGAAAATAATGTTTTTAAAGGTAAAATAAGGTCCAGTTTTCCATCTGGGATTATTCTGACTTCTCAGGACTTCGAATAAAGTGAGGACAAGAACAGCCCCCTCCTCACCTTCCTTCGGTCTTGTTTACTCATCTTTTTTCTTTCTCTTCCCAGATATTGTTCTCCAGTATTAGTATCCATCACATTTCTAGGAACAGAATTAGATTTATCTGAATGTTTACTAGGGCTGTCACTTTAATGCATTAATTTAGTGAGATTAATTATACAATAAAAAAATAGTGCAATTAATCATGCCCCCTGACCCGTACATAAATTCAATAATAAGGGATTTTCCAACCACAGAAGCAATTTAAGCTTGAACGCTTGATGCAATGGCCAAAGACCAATGCAAACACAAATAGATGGAACACAAAAAGCCCTCATTTTCACTGTTCTGCTACCTCCTGTTTTTGCAAATGGGAAGCACTGCAACACATATGATTCAGTCACAATGAAAAGTGTGGTGACACTGATGTGAAAGTGCAAAATAAATGCTTATTAAATCTTTTCCATCACAGAAACACTTTTGTGCTTGGAGCAGGTGGAAAATTATAGCTCTATACATCAGACCACAACACAGAATAACAATTATGGTTTCACCTGCAATCACTAAATACACAGCAATGCAAACAAAGGAGGCAAATCTACAAAATATAAATAACTGAAAGACTGAAACATGGATAATGAAAGATGAGATACATGGTATAAGCGCTGAGCTGTATTCATTGCTTTTTGGTCAAAAACACAAATATTACAAATATTTGATTGTCAAAATTACACTTATTTGTGCAGTTTGCAATTTCTATGCCATTAGCGGCAACAAACAAAATTACAAATAGAATGACTATTGACCTGAAGAATGACCTGTTTGGACTATTTCCAAACAGGTCTAATAAACAGTAGTTCCCACTGAGATGAATGAAATGCTAACTAAATGCTGGAATAGAGCATATGCACGTGACGTCACTGAGGTTACACCCATTGAGTGGCCATGTTGGTATTAAATTTGAATGCTTCGATAATTACACACAAAATGAGAAAGCGCTTTGCGATCGTCTGTACAAACAGATTCATTGAGAAATCTGAGGTATAATTTTACAGACTGCTGAAAGCTACAGGAAAGAATAGCAAATGGATTGCTACAATTCACAGAAACAACTGGAATACAGGCAGCGAACGTAGATTTGCAGTGTTGTGTTGACTTTTATCCCATCTTGATGTATGACCAAGGAAGGAACAGAGGTGAACCGGCGACAGGGTCATGGGCAGACAAGGCTTTTACTTTTTCTTTTACATCACGTGGATGGCCGGGTGCGTGTGTCACTTACCTGTGGAACACATGGCACCAGGATGCACTATGGGAAGAAGGCAAACCGGTGAAGGCAGTGTGATGCTTTGGCCAATGTTCTGCTGGAAACCTTGGGTCCTGCCATCCATGTGGAAGTTACTTTGACACGTACCACCTACCTAAGCATTGTTGCAGACCATGTACACCCTTTCATGGAAACGGTATTCCCTGGTGGCTGTGGCCTCTTTCAGCAGGATAATGCGCCCTGATGCAAAGCAAAAATGGTTCAGGAATGGTTTGAGGAGCACAACAATGAGTTTGAGGTGTTGACTTGGCCTCCAAATTTCCCAGATCTCAATCCAATCGAGCTAACTACAGTTGCAGATGCTCTGTGAACATTCATGGTTTTGACCATTCCAAAATCTGTGATTTTGAGAGCATAGAGAGATCGACTCGATTATGTCACTCACAGTGCTTCATGAGAGTGGGTGGAGCTAACGAAATCTTTTGGCACATGTTGCTTTTTTCGACTTGTACAGCATCCTGGGTAATGTAGGTTTTTACTTCCGGAACCCAACTGTTGCACTCTATAGTTTTCTTACAGACCTCCTTGACTGAATCACTTTACTTAAACTAAGCAATGATTAAAGCACCATAAAGTCACAATTTTTACACTTTTCAGGAATTTTTTTCAGTGCATTATGCTGAATGAAAATGGGTAAAAAATACACTGAACTCAAGAGTTTCAAAAACTGTTGCATATTTTATATTATGTGATTTATGCTCTACTAATATTTCTTCATTTATGTAGTATTTTTCTGTGGATAGAGTTTCTTGGAGTTGCTGCTGGTCTAGATAAAGGACTAGATGAATGAAACAACGATGTACACACACTTTCCTTCATTGTGATTAATGTCTTACGAATGATACACTTTTGTGTCTCGTTGTTTATTTTTTAAGCATTAGAGGCATAAATTCCATTGTTTTAGTTTGTGAGACCTATTAGATATGTTTGATAAAATATTATCAAATATACAGTTAACCTAGCATTAAACAATGCTATAGTTTTAAACACATCAAATGACTCTGCAATATAAACAGCACTGATGAGTAGAAGAGATAACACCGATGACATGCACCAACACAAATAACACCCTTTTCAAACTACACATCCTCAGCATGATAATTTTCACTGTTTTGCATTAGTAACAGTTTCATATTAAATCTAAAAGGGGAATCTTTTAGACTGTAGCTGTCATAAGCTGTCAAATGCAGCTTTGCCGAGCTGTGATAAAAACGAAACACTATTTGGCTATTTTTTTTTTAAAGGGAGGAGCTGCACTATATGTCCCGCCCTGTCTCCCTGTTTCAGTGGAAATTACTTCAACACATTGAATAATGTTTGATATTCTCAAGCAGCAACATTACACACTAAGCGTGCTTTCACATTAGCACTTTTGGTTTGCACCCGGGTTCGATTGACGCTAGAGTTCGGTATGTTTGGATAATGTGAACACTATCGTCTGAACTTGGGTGAACTCGGGTGCGCACCCACGAACCGTACCCGAGAAAGTCCGCTTTGGGTGCTTTCACACCTGCATCATTTAGTTCGGTTGAATCGTACTAGAGTTCGTTTTCCCCTTTGGTGCGGTTCGTTTGGGTAGGTAAGCGGACCAAACAAGCGTCCCGAGACCTCCTTGAAGAGGTGGTCTCGGTACGCTTACAAACAAACTCTGGAGCGGTTCGCTGGAGATGTGAAGGCAATCCGACCCAGATCCAACGAACCAAACGATATCATAATTCATAACGGGAAATGTGATATAAAAAGCAGTAGTGTCTGATTCTGTGAGTGAGCACATTATTTACCATAGTTAAAAACCAACGAGCGCCTCTTCATCTTAAATGTTGTGTAATTGCACTTCTCCATGCGAGAATGCTGTCCCGACGAAGCCTTTTTCCCGCTCTGCTTCATTTTAACATTCATATATGGTCTCGACACACTGACACAGCCTAGACAACACTGGGACATCCAGAGAGAGTGCGTGCGTTTGTATTTGCCGCAGCATTAATATGAATGTAGTATATAATTTAACAGTGGGAATGACGGCTACATTCATATAGTGTTTGCGTAGGTCTAGACGTTTACAAATACAGACACAATAAGCTCATGGAGCAAACTTGTCAATCATTATTTATGGACGACGCTGAGAAAACTCTGACCAATAAGAGCATTAACTTGCATAAACGCATTTTGGTACACTTTGAAATGTTGCTGTGTGAAAGCGAACCAAACCAGGAAGAAAATGCAACATTGCAACAAATGTAGTCCCTGTTTCGGAACAAAACAAATGATCCATAGGTGTGAAAACACCCAAACAGTGTGGTCTGGGGTACGGTTCAAGCGTACTCCAGCACGGTTCGCTGCTGATATGAATGCAAACGTACCAAATCACGGAAGTGAACCGCTAATAATGCCGTATTATTTGATAAAAATGTGTGTTTGTGTTTCACTCACTTTCCCGACGAGCGTGACTGACGCAATGCAAGCAGACTAGCAGAGAGTTGTATATCTCATTTCTGCTCGCTTTCAGCGTTCTACATTCGCGGCTGATAGTCGCAAGCAAGAGCTTTTGGAAACAAAAACAAAAATATAAAAGTGAGGAGAGCAACATTATGCATTTTTCCGCCTTCTCCTGCACCATTGTTACTAAGCAATGGGGTAAACTGCTGGTTTGATGACACAAAGGAACCGCGAGTCGGACCCAAATATAATATGAACATAGTCCAGTGGGGGCAGGGGGAGGGAGGAACAATCGAACCCGGGTTTGGTCCAGGCAATCGAACCAAGTGTGAAAGCACCCTAACTAAAGTTGAAAAAGTGAAATCGCAATGAACCACCCCTTTAACAAAACCGTAATATTTACATTTTGTGTGCAACACTAATATGATTTTCCCCCATATTACAAAATATGTAACACTCCTTAAAATAAATTTTTTTTTTAATCTTTTATATAAACGATGGTGATAATAATCGAATTCCATTCTAAGTCCAATTGTACCAAAGTTACCAAAAATATTTTCTAGAATTATATAATATATAATATCAATAACCACAAATCAACATTTGGTCCCAAACTAGCTTTCCCTTATTGACTGACAGCTTTTATGCTAAATTTGCAACCGTTTTTACCTCTAGAGTATTACTGTGTGCCTGTTATGTTCTCTATAACATTTTATCAAAAAAAACTGCAGATTAATAAACTATAGTTGACAAAAGTGGTGTTATTAATTCTCAAAAGCAGTCATTCACAGTTAAGACTTTAATATTTGTCACCCCCATCAAACACTGAACGTTACATGATAAGATTGGAACGGCCATCAAATTTAGATATTTATTCATTGCTGCCCCCCAAAGTAGTGTAACCATGTCATGAAATGCACGTTTGTGTTTTTAAATTCTTCGATGTCATTGTCCTGCTGGGTGACCCACGACAAACCTAATGCTCTAAATTGGCTTTGTATTCGTCTGATTTCACGATGCCATGCACACATTCACGTCATCCAGTGCCAGAGGCAGCAAAACAATCCAAAGACATCAGTGAACTTTCCTCCTCATTGACACTAGGGAAAGTGTTCTTTCTAGCTTTCCTTTGGCTACAATCTTGTGTCTGACCGGCTCAGATAATTCTGTTTTCCGTTCTATTCTCCACTGCTCATTGCTGGACACGCAATGACACATGACAAGAAAATGAGCTCCAGTTTTCTTTGGACAGGGCTGATCGAGTGAAGGAACATTTCAGATACTGCGGATGAGTAAAGTTCTAAGCTCAATCACTTGCTTGAATTCAACATATTCTATCTGCCACTTAAAGGAACTAATTGTGCAAATTGGTTATTATAAACGTAGTTCCGGCCCTTGATTCTGATTGGTTGATCCGTGTTTGATCAAATGTTTTGTAAAATTCCTGAAAAAGCACAGCTGACCGCATTACATAAGTATCGCTGCGCCACTGAATGTGTATGTTGCTGCGTCTGTCTTAGCAACCACTGTTAGCAATGTAAACATATGTTTGTTCACTATTGATTTTGTTCATTGAAACTGCATTATGTAGAAGACTATTGTGAGAGAGATATCGACTGACCGAGTGTATTACCTGCATTCAGATTTATCATTTTCCTTCAGGTCAGCCCTATGTTCATAATAAAAATCTGTTTGAATGTCCACTGCGATCTTGTCCTTTTAACATTAGACACTGACAGCGCTAGTCAAAGCATTTGTCATTTGCATCTTGTTCCGTGTTCACAAGTTTCAATTTAAGAGTCTTTGCGACTGAGTGACTCGCTCATAAATACAATCTTTGCCGCCATCTAATGACGTAATAAATGTAACTTCTGATGCTGTTCACGGTCAGGGACTATTTTTTCCAGCGGAAGGAAGCCTTTTAATGATTTTACTTCATGAAAGTTGCATTGATACATATTTTTTGGCTTTAATATTTGTATTGTGTGGTAACCGTTTTATAAAAGCAATAAGCCCCGTGAAGCTAAAGGGGTTTTAGGATGCACTTTTTTTGAAGCCCCCCAAAAAATGTGCATCCATCCATCATAAAAGTAATCACACAGCTCCAGGGGGTTAATTAAGACCTTCTGAAGTGAAGCAATGGGTTTTTGTAAGAAAAATTTCCATATTTAAAATTTTATAAACTGTAATGACTGGCTCTGGCAACCGCTGTACGTGAGTCTAGTTCAGGTGGAAGAGTGACCTCTGAAAGTTTTAAATATGGATATTTTTTCTTACAAAATGCATCGCTTCGCTTCAAAAGGTCTTAATTAACCCCCTGGAGCAGCATGGTTTACTTTTATGATGGATGGATGCACTTTTTTGGGCTTCAAAATTTCGAGCCCCATTCACTACCATTATAAAGCTTGGAAGAGCCAGGATATTTTTTTAATATAACTCCAATTGTGTTTGGCTGAAAGAAGAAAGTCATATACACCTAGGATGGCTTGAGGGTGAGTAAATCATAATTTAAATTTTTGGGTGAACTATCCCTTTAAGAAAGCTATAACGAGAACCCAAAATACCCTAGCAACATTTAAAAAATTCATAAAAAAATTCACAACACCTTTGAAACCTCATAACAATGCCTTAGCAACCACAAAACAACATAGCATCATAGCAGCAACTACTGCAGTCAAACACCACACACATTTTCATCAGAAAACAAGTGATTTCAGTATTTTGATTAAATGTTTCATATAGGACGACACAAAAAAGGTCACCCAGCCAGCCGTACGCCTGTAAAATCAATGCTTTCCCTCATCACAGCAGTGAAAAAACAGCAAAGACAACCACTGATGCGGAAACATGCTGGGCTTTCAATAAAAGCATAATTTAGCTGTTTTTATTCGCCATAACTGCAATTTAACTCTCCAAATCATGAAAATCCTATTGACAGTCAATCATCTTTTGAATAAGAGGCCCTGTTTATCCTTACATGCCAAATGTCAGTTGTTGTTTTTTAAGAGAACAATGTGAAAGATCATATTTACGCACACATTGTACTTCCGACATGTGCTGTGCTGTTACTGATTGTTATATAACTCTTTTGTTTAATGGCTTCATTTTACAACACTAAAGCCTAAAGCTTCTTAGCATGTAATACAAAGCGTGTATGAATATATACAGTAATTGGGGTGTTAAGAGGATGTTTAGATTACATCAGGACACTTAAAAGTGAAATTTTTACATGCTAAAACCCATTTGAATTCTATGAAAATGATGTTGGGGGTCAGAGAAGCTCTTGCTATTCTTTCCTCGGCTTTACATAAGACGTTGATGTGAGGTCACTGGGGATTGCTTAAGGATTTTATGATTACATCTAAGAACAACAAGCAGAGACCCAAAGAACACAGCATTTGTGTTTATATGGAGATGGTGCAATCTGCACTAAGCCTCTTATAGCAGGCAAATGGCTGAGTGAAAATGTGAGTGTAATGTCAAGTGTCAAATCTAAATAATATCTGAATATCCGTCTCAGCAGCAGCTTAACAATGCAAATTCAATAAAGTTTAATGTCCAGAGAGATGTACCAATTGTGACTGTTCCAAAAGTACATTTAGTCTCATATACATATACTCACTGTGTGATACAGTCAAATAAAGAAGATGAAGAGTGTACTTGTTACAAATAAAGACTCATAAAATGTGTGAATGTTACTCTATGCAGTGAACTGATTAAATTGCAAGCATTAAATGAATGAAACATTATAAAATACAACCATACAGACTCTCTTAATTGGCTTTTTCTAATATATTTCACTGATAGCAATATCACAAGACAAATGCAAAACAAACAAACAAAAAACATTAAAGGGCCATATTTTATACGTTTTAAAATTAGAAATACACTTTTCTGTTGCTTCAAGAATACTTGCAAATTTCACAAACCTGTCAAAAACATGTTCATGTCATATTTCATGCCAAAATCAAAAGCAATATACTGTATATGCACTGTAAAAAAATATTTTCATGATTTGTTATCACAACATTTTTTCGTTTGTCAAATCAACTTCAGTAATTGTGGTTCAGATAACACAATATTTTGAGTTTATGTTGATTAAACCAATCGCCTTTATTGTATTAACTCAAATTTTTTATTTCAATGAATTCAAAATTTTAAAGCAACCGGGTAACTTCCTTTTTTACGGAAGAGGATTAGGGCCAAGAAATAATAAAAAAATAAAACCATCTCGAGATTAAACTCGTTAAATTACGAGAAAAAAGTCGAGATAAAATGTTGAGAATAAACTCGTTAAATTACGAGAAAAAACTTGTTAAATTTCGAGATTAAAGTCGAGATAAAATGGTGAGAATAAACTCGTTAAATTACGAGAAAAAAGTTGTTAAATTACGAGAACAAACTCGTTAAATTTCGAGAAGAAAGTCAAGATAAAATGTTGAGAATAAAGTCATTAAATTACAAGAATAAAGTCATTCAATTACGAGAATAAAGTCATTCAATTACGAGAATAAAGTCATTAATTTACGAGAATAAAGTCATTCAATTACGAGAATAAAGTCATTAATTTACAAGAATAAAGTCATTAATTTACGAGAACAAACTCGTTAAATTTCGAGAAAAAAGTCGAGATAAAATGTTGAGAATAAAGTCATTAAATTACGAGAATAAAGTCATTAAATTACGAGAAAAATGTCGTTAAATTTAGAGAAAAAAGTCGAGATAAAATGTTGAGAATAAACTCATTAAATTAACGAATTTATTCTCGTAATTTAACGACTTTTTTCTCGTAATTTAATGACTTTATTCTCGTAATTTAATGACTTTATTCTCAACATTTTATCTCGACTTTTTTCTCGAAATTTAACAACTTTAATCTCGAGATGGTTTTATTTTTTTTATTATTGCTTGGCCCTAATCCTCTTCCGTACTTTTTTAAGTTAAACCAACAATTCTTTTTTTTTTTCCTTTTTTTTTTACCATGAGAGATTATTATTTTATATAAAGAAAAGCCTATTTTATGGCATGAAAATAGTGTATTTATAACATTGAAATATTTTATATTTATGATAATAATAATTTAAAAATAAACTTTAGTAATGAGAAATGAATAAGAATCAACATTATAAAATTTCTCAGAAGTAAAACTCAAATAAATAAATTAAAAAAACAAAATATTTTGGTTATGAGAATGAGGGAAATTGTCTTGATTTTAAGACCATCAAGAGTCTTTGCATAAAAATATAATCTATAAAAATATAGTTAATATTACATAAATATTAAATATATTATTATTAACAATAATAATAGTAATAATAATAATATTTAATTAAGTTTTCCTCATTGAAGTATATTTGCATTTAATTTATGCTAAGTTTAAAATAATTCTTGAATGGATTATGGTAATAACAATGGGAATGTCTTGAAAATACAGTCACAAAACAAAACAAAAAAAAACGTAATTTTCATTTCATTCATGCAGTTTCTATTTATTTATTTAATTATTATTATTTTAAAAAAAAATTTTTGTCGTCTTTGATTTTGGTATGAAATGTGACCTGAGCAAGTTTTTTGAGAGTTACACTCAGTTTGAGTTATAAAAGTTTCAGGGAATGTATTTTTTTACTCTTCCCTTCATTTCATATCTTACTCTAGGGTACAAAGATAGTGGTCAGCTGAAGTTGCCGAGGATAAATATAAGCCAGGATTTTCTCATCTGGGAGCTACAACCCCGAAAATGACTTAAACGGTGAGACTGCAGGAACTGTACCCCTGTGCTCATGTAATCTAAACCCCACTGATAGTAAAACTCCAAAAAAACTAAGATAACTGACACCAACAGTCAGCATTAGGGCTCAAAGAGACGCTCCACTGCTTTCACCACAGAGCGGTTCTGTGTCTGACTCACAGCAGAGGAAGATGGACCTGCCAGAGGATAACCTCTTTAAAGTGTCATTTAAGATGCCTCCATTAATCTCTAAGCAGCCAGTGATGAACGGAGCGAGGGTGTGACAGCAGTGCCCTTCACTCTGCCCACTGTCATATATTTCTCTTTCAGTTCAGCACAGGGAAATACAACGGCATGGCAGAAAACATTATATGTTGCCACTTCCTGTTCTGGATACATACTAGGACCTTCGTTATTCTCAAAATATGACGATAAGCATGTCCCTTGACCTTTCAGTCATGGGAGATATTTCAACCTTATCTAAAAGGTATCATGCCATAGGCAAACATTTGACTAAATAATAAGAAATTACTTGACTTTATTTTTTACGCAAGAAAAATAATATTTTAATTTGCCAGATGCCTGAAACTCCCTGGTATAAGAAATAAAAAAAATCACTGTTTGCTGTATAAAGCAGTGACCTGCACTTGTTACCTTAAAGAGCTATTTATGCTTGATTTAAAACATAAAACTTAGTTTTGTTGGTGTAAATTGATGTATGTAGGTCGGTTCATTGATGTTAAATAATATTTTTTTATATATTCAATATATAATATTGAACAAAATGAGTTAATTTAGATGTTACCATTTTTAAGTGACCATTTTTATTCACCATTCCATGCCCATTTCCACACAAGTTAAAGTGTAAATGTTAAATTGAAGCAGCAGCATGTGCATGTTATAGTGATTTCACTACACAAAATAGCGTTGGTCCCCTGTTAGATGGTGAAGTGTGACATCTGTTTGGCTGCCTTTACATTTAGCAATATTTCACATTCTGTCTCTATCTGAATGTAATGGTAATGTTCATTAAAACACTAAAGCACCAGTTCTTGTCATAAAAAATATTGTGATGTAAGAAATGACAAAGCAACCAAACAGGTGTCACACTTTACCATCTAACAGGGGACCAAAGTCATTTTGTTTATTCACTATTCCTTGCCCATTTCCACACTACTTAAACTGTGCATGCTAAACGAGCTGTTTAAGCAGACACGTAATTTTCCTGCACTTCAAAGTTCACTGTTGTTCCCCATATAACTAAAGAACATGCCATCCATACAAAACCAGAAAAGAACTTTAAAGCCTT
This sequence comes from Anabarilius grahami, assembly GCA_003731715.1. NCBI lineage: Eukaryota > Metazoa > Chordata > Actinopteri > Cypriniformes > Xenocyprididae > Anabarilius > Anabarilius grahami. The sequence goes on from RJVU01073134.1 coordinate 554,577, forward strand.
CTATGTGGATGTCAAAGTTGAGTTGACTATTTCATTGAAAATCTTCAGTTGGTTCAACTAAAGTGCCAGTGTTGAAAGAATTTCAGTTCACACAATTTGATTAAGGCAGCTGAACATTTTCAATGCAGCAAGTCAACAAAAAATGGTCAGTCTTAACCTGGTATAGTGCGACACCTATTCGGTTGCTTTTTTTTTTGCTTTTCCTCCCCTATTGATGGCAGTTTTAGCCTATTTAGTTTTATTCTGGTTGTGTATATATTCTTGAATACTGTTCTGGCATCTGGGTTGAATTTCATTGTAATGTAATGCAAAGTTTAAAATTAGTAAGTTTTAGGCTTTTTTTCTCTTCTTTTAAAAGCTCTCAGCTTGCATGTAGCTGCTAAATAGGTCAAATATTTATCCAGATGTAGAATGATGCATAATAAATCTTTTTTGGTATCTTACATACTAAGCTGTTTTATAAAAAAATAAAATAATAAAAAAAAATAAAACATTGGAATATTTATATAATAAATTTCATTATATGTATTATAATGAAAAAAAAATGAAGATTATTGTAAAAATGTCTATTATTGGCCTAAAAGTTAAAAAAGCAGCCTGTTAAACAGCAGGTCTTGGAGCCTCTCTGGGACAGCAAGCCATTCAAACAATGTGTGAACGACTTGTGTCAATGGGCCATTACAGTTCCTGCTCTAGCCTACAGGGGTGCTGCTGAGTATGAGCTTAAACACACACACACCTGTAGGTCCCTATTGGCCAAAAATCAAAAAAATTCACCAGAGCGTTTTTTCCTTTTTTTTTTTAGCATGACCAACAGAGGACCTGAAAAATGTCCCCTCTTTGCTCGGTGGTCCCCTGTTGGTGAATGTGTTACAACACCATGGTCCCCTGTTAGATAGGTAGACAAGTACACACACACACACACACACACATGCATATATATAAGTAACATAAGAAAACCTGTTTTATTTATCTTTGCATAAATATATAATGACTAAAAACGTATACTTATATACTTATAATATATAATTATATACCTTATATAATAATAATAATAATAACAATAACTGAGAATTGTGTTATTTTTTTAATTAGAGTTTTACTGAAGGTTAAACTAGTATACACACATGCCTGCCCTGGCCATAGTCAAATATTGAATGTGCTTACTGACCAACAGCGCAAAAGTCTGTCTGGACCCCTCACAGACTCCCTGTCAAACCCTTTTCCCGCTTAATTGCCTGGGGTGTGTATCTCAGCGAGCTCCATGGGACTGATCCGTACAGATTCCTCCAAAGGTCAACTCGAGCCCCACAGACTCGTAAGAGAAGTCCAATTAATACTAGCTCAGTGGAACTACATTATTTATTTAGCACTGAAGAGGAGGAGGAGGAGGAGAGAAAGAGAAGAAGATCAATGAAGGTTTGGAACTTAATTACAGCTTTCAGTCGACAGGCCTCTTGCAAAGTGGCATAATCCCTCTCCTGTCTGTGGTGGGTCTGAACACGGTTAAACTGCTATGAGGAAGAATTACAGGGATCACGCTTAAGAGTGTGTTTGGCATATTTAATTAACATTTATGCTACTTAGTCAGATTAATAAAGGCAACAATTATTATGAAGCCTATTGGTCTATTGCTACACTGCAACCATTATTTTCTTACAGTGTTTTGTCTTGTTTTCCACTAAAAATATACAAGATTAATTTACTTCAGAAATTTTTTGTTTTTTCTTGCCCAATTGGAAAATAGTTTGGCCTTGTCTTATTTATTTATTTGCCAAGTACATTTTTTTT
>RJVU01073134.1:564543-589958 GCA_003731715.1 Anabarilius grahami
ATAAAATTAAATGTGTTATTAAAAAACAGTATTATTTTAGTACCACTGAGATACTATTTTAGTTTTTGATTCATATATTTTTTTTAATATTCATTTTAATTTAAGTTAAAGTTTTTCATTTTTATTAGTTTTTGTTAGTTTTTTGTTATTTATTAGTTTTTTTTTAAATTTCTATTTTTTTTTTACTAATTTTACATTTCAGTTATAGTTTTAGTCATTTTAGTAAATCACGTTACACTAAACTAAAATAGGAAATCTTGCCTTGGCAACTAGCTGCAAAAAAATATGCATTTTTGTATATTTTATTAATGTCAGTTAATGTTCCTTTTATTTCAAGTAACGAAAATGTTTTTTTTTTAATGGTTTTGGTTTTAGATTTATATTTAATGTAATCTAATTTCAAACATGCTTCCTCAAATTCAAATCTGAATTATAATTCTATATTTCCTAGATTCAAATTCAGAAGGAATTTAAAAGGCATCACAGCATCACAAAACGCTGTAGTAGAACAATGACTATACACTGTAAATATATGTGTATTTATAGCCCTTTGTTTAGAATGTTTTTCTTTAAATGATTACAACCAATTAGAAAGGTCGAGAAAGTACCAAAGAACAGTCCAGTAAGGTGTGGGAGTCACTATCAAGCACCATTTAAAGGTGGGACGTCCTGTTCTGACATATGGTCACTGGAGCACATGGTGTGAGAAGAAGGCAAGATTATTTGCTTTAGTAATCTTATTTAAAATTAAGTTGAATATAAAAATATTTCATATATTTAATATGAAGTTTTGTTTATTTTGCATGTTCAGAAATTCAGTTTTTCTTTGTGCGATAAGGGGTACTTTTCGAGGATGTTTTGGACAATACCTCACATTGGCCATAATGTGTTATAAGAAGGGAAGATGCGGGGTTCCTGGGTGGGCAGGAACACCCAAAGTGATGTGCAAAAATTGCAACATACACCACAATTTCACAGCAGAGAATATCTGCTTTTTGAAGTTTCATACGGAGTGAAATCTTTTTACATGTAGTACATTATATGGCATGACACACTACATGATACAAACCTATGCATGTATCAACTTCAATAAATCAGTGTTTTTCCCTTTTTACTTAATGATTTCTTGACTTTTTTTTTTTTATAAATGTGATTTTGATGATAATTTTCTCTATGATTCTCTACCATTGTTGCACAACATTGCCCTGAGGCAACCAAAAAATTTATCAAAAAAAAAAAAAAAAAAATCAATAAAATGTTCCCAAATGAACCAAAAAATGATGTGGAGTATTTTCTTTTTCAAGTGCCATCAACATGTGTGCAGTAGAGGGTAACTTACTTTTTTTAAGTTAAACCAACAATTCATTTTTACAGTTTAGTCTTCACCAGCATTCTAAATAACAAAATATTCCTGCACACACCTGAAGTACCATTCCAGCATCACAGCGACTCGGCTCTCAGAGATATGAATCGCTGAGAATGATGGAGGAACAGAACAAAATGAACACAATCAGCAAACACAATGTATTAAATTCACCTGGCACAAATACTGTATTGGCAAAACACACGCCTATTGTGCAAAGAAGCAGATAGACTATTGCAAACAACCCACACCACATCCATCTATCTGGACAAGAATAAAAAAAATTACACATTGGAGCAGATGAAGTGTCCTCTATCATAGTTATCACTATCACGGCCAGATAGATAGACCCATAAACCTCCAATCATGCTCTGAGATGCTGTTGTACAAAAAAACGAAATACCAACAAAAACAGTCACCTATTGTACACTTCAGAGAGGTCACAGAGATTGAATACTGTGTTCTATTACGAAGGCATGTTGGAGTTTGGAAATCTGTTTTGAATCATCTATAGAGGACTGACTGAGGTAGAAGTCAGTATCCAGTGTATTCCTGTTACATGACCTTATGAGCTAAAAGCAAGTTATTCCCAGCAGGACCAGCGGCCACATGCACCTGGCACTTTCCATGAAAAGGGCGCAAAATAAAGCGGTGCAGGTATGACGTCCAAACACTGAAGACTAATTCGCCGCTGTTTCCGTCAAGATTTTCCTAAGGGGTTTTAAAATGAGGTTTTTCGATTTATGTGTAAAATAAAGCCTGTGGTAAACATAACTTGACAATACTTTGACGTTTTGTTCCACAATGCAAATTACACACACCAAAGTCCCTTTCAAGGAAAGTCTGTTCACTCGGCGGCCATATTTGCAATGCCTCCAGGCAGCTATTTCGGGCATCCAAGACCAAGTCCTATCTATCTGAATGGGGGAATCCTGAAATCTCAAAAACTGCTTGACAAATCCACAATTAAATAACATATTTCAAATCAGCAATGAAATCTGACATGAACTGCCCCATAAATGGTGCTTCTTATGCTCAAATAGTGTTTAAAAAAGCTTATTTTCAGGCTAGACGAGTCAATGCACATGTGCAGTCCTAAGCGTGAGTCTCCGGTTTCTATGGGAACCGGAGCTTCTAACGGCAGATGCAGTGACGCAATGACTTTATCAATGAGTGATCGGCTCTGTTACCTAGAAGGCGGGACGTATTCCGCCATATTGCACATTGCAGTTTCTCCCATTCACAAGTAATAGTAGTGGACCATCTTTCTATATCTGTAGTCTTTGCACACACCCATAGCGCAGATTTTGAAGCAGTTATGTTCATTTTGAAAATGTACGTTTTTAATAACGAACTAGATAAGGCAGTTAGGGGTGTGAGTGTGTGCAATGTACATTGTAGAACGAAACATCAAAGTATTGTCAAGTTATATTTATCATAGGCGTTATTTTATGGGGTTTTTCATGAATTGATAATCCCATTATAAAAGCCCATTTAGGAAAATCTCAAAGGAACCAGCAGCGAATTAGTCTTCTGGGTTCTGACGTCATCCCTGCACCACACTATAGAGCTTGAAAAACCTCAATAAATAAATAAATACATTTTAAACTGTACAAACAATATTTTCTATCCCCCTACACTAACCCTACCCCTAAACCTAACCATCACAGGAAACTGTGCACACTTTTACTTTCTCACAAAACCTCATTCTGTATGATTTATAAGCCTTTTGAAAAATGGGGACATGGGGAATGTCCTCATAAGTCACCTCTCCTTGTAATACCTATGTCATTACACAAATTTGTGTCATGATATGTCACAAAAACACACACACACACGCACACACACACACACACACNTATACATATACATATACATATATATATATATATATATATATATATACATACCTTACCTTTTCATAATTCGTTTTTTTTGTTTTTTAACAAAAGGCCAGTGAAAAAAGGTGATTAACCCTCAGATGTTCGTTCACATCAGGGGGTTTATTTTCTGTTCGTTTTAAATTAGGAATGCAATTTTGCAACCGTGTAAAATTTGTGACATGCATACAGTTTGAAACCCTGAATTTGTTGTGTTCAAGCAAAAAATGTGTGACCCGTGCTGGCAAAATGAGTCGGAATGCACAGGCTAATTATGAGCTACAGGTAAAACAAGCCAAAAATGTCCATTTTGGTCGAATTTGAGGTTTTCACAAAAATAAGTTCATTAAGCCGTCATCTAGCGATCCAAATGCTTCAAATAGCAATTAAACATCTAAAAGTATCTTTATTTGTGCGTTTTCTGAGAGGAGTAACTTTCCTTTGTCCATGAAAAATGCAGTTTTTCTCTGCTCGCGTCACCACTCGTGTTTTCATAAGTTTGGCAAGTTTCACAGCATTCCAACTTTGTGAATGTTTATAGCAAAATTTTGATGGCATGAGTCTGAACCAGTGAAATGTGATTTTCAAACTCATGCTGATGTATACGAGTTGATCTTACTCGCGCTGACTGACAGATCCGAATCGCTCGCACAAAGACACCTCAGACGGCGCGCGATCCCAATATACACGTATAAACAGAATTACAGTACTTCAAAATATTGAAAAAAAAAGTTAAATACTGTTTTATAAAATTTGGAAACCTATGATTACATATTTTGAAAAGATGAAGACCCTACCTTCTAACTAATTATAAGACTAAAGGTTTGGTATGGCCATCTGACTCTAATATACTTGATTATGTTTTAGTATGATCACAACCCATGAGGCTGAGTGTGTTGTATGGTTGTATATTTATGTATAGACCACAAATATATCAAAGAGTTGATGTACTTTTATTTATTATTTGTAACTTTGTTAAAGTACACGCTATTTAAAGTTTATTTCGTAATTTTTAATTTTTTTTTATCATTATTATTACTGTTATTTATGTATTTTTTATTTTGGCGGAAAGGGTTATGGGGAAGAGAAAAAAAAGTTACTTTAATTGTATGAAGCTTTCTGTTAATGCTTTGAAAAAGTTTATAAANCTATCTGAATGGGGGAATCCTGAAATCTCAAAAACTGCTTGACAAATCCACAATTAAATAACATATTTCAAATCAGCAATGAAATCTGACATGAACTGACCCATAAATGGTGCTTCTTATGCTCAAATAGTGTTTAAAAAAGCTTATTTTTCAGGCTAGACGAGTCAATGCACATGTGCAGTCCTAAGCGTGAGTCTCAGGTTTCTTTGGGAACCGGAGCTTCTAACGGCAGATGCCATATTGCACATTGCAGTTTCTCCCATTCACAAGTAATAGGAGTGGACCGTCTTTCTATATCTGTAGTCTTTGCACACACCCATAGCGCAGATTTTGAAGCAGTTATGTTCATTTTGAAAATGTACGTTTTTAATAACGAACTAGATAAGGCAGTTAGGGGTGTGAGTGTGTGCAATGTACATTGTAGAACGAAACATCAAAGTATTGTCAAGTTATATTTATCATAGGCGTTATTTTATGGGGTTTTTCATGAATTGATAATCCCATTATAAAAGCCCATTTAGGAAAATCTCAAAGGAACCAGCAGCGAATTAGTCTTCTGGGTNCTTTAAATTGATTTTTCTCAAAATCGACTTTGCTGACTTCAAACAGGTGTAGCTCAGTCATTTTTTTGTCAGATTCCAACAAATCATACATAATTTTGAAAGTGTTTTAGTAGAGATTGTGAAAATATCAATAACTCATTTTTTAAAATTTGCTCATTGTGACTCATTTTGCCAGCATTAGTCAGTTAAAGTTGCAATAAGTGATTTCTGAGAAACACTGTGGATATGTGAAATCAACCCAAACAAACACACTCTTCCCTTCATTGCTCCGCCCCCAAATGCACAAATACGCAATGAAAGAGTTGATGTCTCTTTATTCAAAGCGAAGCAAAATAATGCTTTGCAAAAAATAAAACGAAGATGATGAACAAACCACAAGGAACAACAAAAAATAACCATACAGTACACAAGAGTTTATACAAGGAAGAGTTGGTTGTTAGTCGCCAGCAGCACAGACAAACAATGACACTCAAATCTTATCTTAGTTCTGTGAAACAGCAAAATCAATGTTACTCACGTATGGAGCAGAAACACAACCTCTGCGTCCATTTTCAGGCTTTCCTGCTCAGTTCTCTCCAGCGCTGAAAAGCTTTACTAATATTAAAGCGGGTTCTGAAACTCTTGTCTGATCATAACCCTTCTTTTTCCGGTAATATTCCTCTTTTTCTCTTTTGTAATGTCTCTCAGCCATCTCTCTTTCTACATTCTTTCTCTTTAAATCTCCCTCTTGCTCACTCTCTCTCCTCCTCCATCATAAATGGACACGCCCCCTACTGCTGGTTGGCTACAAGAATTTTGTGGTGCTCGGTCCGATCCACTTTCAATAACATTTCTCAGAAACCGCTTACTGCACCTTTACATTGAGTAACTATATTAGTTAACACGAATGATGAACAATACTTCTACAGCATTCATTAATCTTAGTCAATGGTAATTTCAGCATTTACTAATATTTTTTCTAAAGTTGTAATCGTTAATGAACTAACATGAACAAAGGATGAACAATTAAGATTTTTACTAACATTAACAAAGATTAATATATACTTTTAAAATATATTGCTCATTGATTATATTTCTCATAAATTAAAGAATATTTTTACATTTTTATAAGCCCTTAAAAAAGGGGGGGCATGGGTAAAACATCCACTATATTATAATGAAATATTAGTAATAATTGTGTTGCATAGAAAACATTTGATTTTGTCAGAATATAGGGCTAATTTTGAATGGCTGTCAATTAAGAAAGATGCATTTTAGAAGCAGTTATGGCATCTACTAGCAAGAACTAACTTAAACTAAACATTGATCCACTGACCAAAATCACAATTTCAATGGCAAAGAACAATTTGTCCTTGTATTAAAAAAGTAACTGAACACTATTTTCGTGTAAAGTGCCACCAAGTTTATGTGAGCTGTATTTTGTTTTTCAAAGACAGAAAGGCATCAACTTTGATGTTCAAATTAAAACAGGAATAAGAAGCTATCTGCAACTAAACAGCATTAACTGAGCACATGGACAGCAAAGACTTTCAAATATTCACATAATTCCTATATTCAGCTGGGTTTATCAAGCGGCTGCCAAGGCTGCTTGTGTGAATGTGAGACATGATATGCATGTATAATTGATTTATCTGGCCTTGTTTGTACCAAATGAAAATTATGTTTCATTGCATTCAAATTAAATATGTGTAATCGGAGCCCATGTTTCATATTGCAGGAATGAAACTTCATATATGCCACAAATGAATGAAAATATCAGATCAGACTTCTTTGTTATCTCCCACTCCTCTCCCCAAATGGTCACTCACATCTCCCTCCGGCTTTGTTTTCACTTTAAATTATTTTCTGCATTTTCTTCATTTGTAATCTTTATTAGCATGTTTTGTTGTGGGAATGTTTCTAAAGTAGGGGAGAAACAACAGACCAGATAATATTTTTTTATGTGACAAAATTATGGAAAGCATTTTGAATAATAAAAAATTAAAAAATTAAATATATATATATATATACTTTTATTATTGCAATTAACGACCACTACATTGTAAAAAAAATAAAAAATAAAACATTGAAGTTGTAATAAAGAAAAGATTAAGATATTGAAGTACATTTTACAAGAAAACACTATTTCAGTCTTTCTTGCACGTTATAAACTTACAATTGTGAGATATAAAGTCAGAATTGCGAGTTATAAGCTCACAATTGCTAGATATAAACTTCTAGATTTAAACTTTTTAAACTCACAATTCTGACTTAACTCCCAATTGTGTGTTATAAAGTCAGAATTGCGAGATATAATCTCAAAATTCTGAGAAAAAAGTCAGAATTGCGATTTTATAACACAATTGCGACTATATCACAATTCTGAGGGGAAAAAAAGTCAGAATTGTGAGTTAAAAATTCGCAATTATACCTTTTTATTTTTTATTTTTTTTATTTAGTGGCGGAAACAAGCTTCCAAAGAAATGTACTAGCAATTTGCAGAGACTACGGAAAGAAAGTGTTCACTTTATTCAAAAATATCCTTTGAAAATAAAGCATTTTTTTCCTCTCGATCCTATTTGCCAATCAGTCCTCTTTCTCACTGCCCCTACAAAGAAAAGAGGACAAACATAAAAAATAAAAAAAATACTACTCTTTGTGCTAAAATGATGGAGCTTGATGCTGCATGGAAACATAAAACAGGCTTTGGACACATCGGATAGGCTACAGCACATGACAGTTACAAAACATGGCTACTGTAGCATCAGTGGATAAGGACACATATGAGACTCAAGTAAACGCAGTGGAGAGCGACTAACACACGATAGTGCAAGTGTGTTTTTTTACCCATGTTCCCGAGTCTTTATCTTATGAATCTCAGATGAAAAGCTGCCTTGTGCATGACCCATGAGGCTGAGGTGTGGATTTAGAGAGGCAACCTGGTCTTTGACAGTGAGCTGCGGCATCGACCGCGGTAGAGGGGAAAGCAAGGGGATGACGGTCAATACACCCAGACCCAATTAAGGCAGACTCTGTATGTAGTCAATGCTGTAATTGCAGTGCCTTTCAGAAGTCATTTGATATAGTTTACCAAACATACATGAAATGCACTTCTCACATGACAGTATGCAGGCAGAGGTTTTTTTGAGGGATGCACTGTGGCAGAGCAGAATGACCCACAGAAGACCTCAGTATAGCCCAATGTGGTGCTTTGAAATCTTACACTTACTTGCTATTATTTGTTTTTGCACTCTAAAAACTGCTGGGTTAAATATGGACAAAACCAGGGATTGGGTTGTTTTCACCCAGCCATTTTTTTCAACCAATTTTGGATTTATTTTTTTAGCCAGCAATATAGTAATATAGTAAAAGGCGTGTTTTTGCTCACCCCCAAATAGGGGCAAATTTGTGGGGTATTTTAAGATGAAACTTGACCAGACCAGAGACTTATATTGCATCTTGTGAAAGAGGGCATAATAGGTGCCTTTTAACCCAACCTGCTGGGTTTGTCCATATTTTACCCAGCTTGGGTTTTTTTAACCCAGCATTTTTTAGAGTGTGGGAGATGAAACTTTGTGCACGTTGTCTAGAATGTAGTACTCACGACCCTGGAAAGTTACACAAAAAAAAAAAATAATAAGCATAAATTATTAGTGTACCTTTTAGAGCTGCAAGATTAATCAGATTAATCTTATTCCTAAATGACAACGATTCGCCTGTGTCCATTAAATATTTCACAAAACCACACCGAAACATTGAAATGTGCATTGGTGCTGCCGCTGACCCTAGAGAAACCAATCTTTTCAGCCACATAGTATTGTCATTTCTGTATTAGAAATATTCATATTATCACAAATACTAGTATACAAGTAAAAGTTTATAGTTCGGATATAAACACTCATGTCTATGGAAGCGATCAAAATAGAGCATCACTTTTTGAAAGTAACTTGACGCTTCACATAACGATTGTATGGATTACTGTCACGTAAGCACAGAGACAAGAAGGTAAGATCCAAGTGCAGCTTTAATGGGGTAATCCAATACACATAATCCAGGCAGGCGAGGGTCAAAGTCCACAGAACAGTCCATACAAAATAAAGAAAAACACAAACAGAAGCCGGTGACATTAAGTGAAACCACGATAACAAAAGCAGAAACAAACCAAGTATAAATAGACAGACACTGATGAGCAAACACAAAACAGCTGGGTGCAATGAAACGGGATAATGAGTCCGGGAAGTGTGTTATGGGAAATGAAGTCCAAGGGGTGAAACAAGAGTCCGGGTTGGAGTGCCCTCTAGTGGCCGATTAGGGCACTCTCACTAGTAATCATGACAATTACATCGTTGCGCCAAGTGACTGTTAAAAAATGCATGCCATTGAATCATTCATTTAAGAGATTCATTCAAAACACTGATGCATCCAGTGATGAAACACAAGAAGTATTTATGAGTGAGTCATTGAATCATTCACTCAAACCATTGTTTTTTAAATTATTTTTTTTAGTAATTAATTCAGATTAATTAATAGACTTTTTAGGGGGCACGCTTTGGGGGTCTAAATTCAATTGCTAGTTTTTTTTTTAGATATAATAATTAACACTCAAATAACAAATTATATGTAAGATGAACATAAAGCAGTTTTTGCATTAACGTCTAAATCTAATTATTATACAATTGTTTTTACTCCAATTCGTTGTTGAAAATCAATTAAACACAGCGCCTGTTATTTTCATGACAGATTTATTTAAATATACATTAAATAATCAAGACATCACTAGCAGATTAAGTCAAATATAATGAATATATAGGCTAATACAGTGTATATATTAAACAAAACAGTTCATTTCTCTGGCGAACTAACAAGCTGTGGACACTGAATGGCTTTTCGTTAAATGCTTCGTGACATTGTTTATAGGCTGTTTCATTGATGTCTTTCTGCGGTTGAAACACTGATTGATTGAGTAATTTGTACTGTATCTTTCAACATACCTTCAGATGTTCATTTATGTTTATTCTGTAACTAGAATTAAACAGGACGAGATTATCGCGTTCACTCTCGCTCGCGCTGCCGCTTGAACTGAGGTGCCAATACAGAGATCTGTCAAGCCACATCAAAGAGCGTCAAAACAGCATTTATTGTTTGAATTTCATAATAAAATAGAATTGTTTCTTATCGAAAGTAACAAAACGCTGAGCTTATTGCGATTACTGGTGGCTAATGGTGGTTAGACTACAATGCTGTATTCGTCACGTAGCCTACTGCTTTTGTTTTATCCATCTGTCTCGTCCATTGTCGTAATTCCCCGGGAAATAAAGTGTTCCCAAACAGGAGACCTTACTGTTGCAATGTAATGCATTTGCTACACACGTGCACCATACCGGAAGTACTGTACCAAAAGGGTTTGGTGTGAATATGTGTACCGTTACACCCCTACAGCCTACACAACTACCACTTTCAAGGCTCAGAAAGATATAAAGACATCATTAAAGTAATCCTGTTTCTGCACAAACGGCATGGTACGATTACTTTGACAGAACAATGAACACAGCCAATCAGAATACATCCTGCTTTAAAGAGCTAGATCATTTAAAGCGGCAGACAACAAAACTGCAGTGCGCATTTAGTTATTTTTGTTGTGAACGATTTTTTTTTTTTTTTTTCATCCTTTTGAAAGAAGTTATGCTGGTGGCTTTTATTTGATCAAAAATACAAATAAAAGTTACGGCTGCTTTTATTTGATCAAAAATACAGTAAAACGGTAATATTGTGAAATTGTGTTGCTTAACCCAGGGTTAAAAAGATGTTAACCCATGATAAAGTGTAGTGTGTGTTTTAGAAGTTTAGAAACTGTAAAAGTTTGTAGTACACTGAGTATGTTCTTCTCTCTCTCTCTCTCTCTCTCTCTCTCTAGTGTCTCATTTGTCTGTATCTCTCGTCTCTACTTACCTTGAACGTGGAAAAGGTCACCCCACTCCTCTGAGCGTGTTGCGGGCCACGTTCACAGGAAATTAATGGTTTGTGCCAGAGATTGCCGCCGCTCCCTCCCCAGCGTAATATTTTTGGTTTACTTAAAGGACACATTTATTGAAGGAATATATAAATATGGATTCCTGACAGGCACTTAGTTTGATACATTTGTATTTCAGGCCCTTTTTTTTGGCTTCATTGCTCAAGTAAAGTATTTCAGAGTCAACACATATATAATAGACAAAGAGCGTCAGCTTTCAGCACGGTAAGAGTGCCTTGTGATCTGCTGGGTGCAGTTCTGGGCGCTGAATGATGTTCTTTTGCACAGAATGGGAGATGCTGAGGGAAATCATTGGTGCATCCGTGGCTGTATGAACTCATACAACTGTCGGATTATGGTTGAAATGATTTGCCCAGCCACACCAGTCCTCGTGAAAATAATCCACTCAGCATGTCCTTCCAATGACCTGAACAACATGTAATAATTCACACATTACAGCAGTCATAATGTGGTCAAACTTATTGTTACTGAACATTAGTCTTCATTTCTTTAAACGTAAGTGTCAAACTCATTGTGGAAAATAAATTCTAGCCCTACAGTATGTTCTCTGTCCTGACGACCATCCTTTTGCATTTTAGCCCATGCTATCTCATGATTCATTACCATCTGCTCAATATGGCCTTGACTGTCCGATTGTTACATTAGAACCCCACAGTCACCTCAACTGGCTCTATTAATCAAACTGACCTGCTCTGGAGCCCCTTAAACATTTATAATTTGTGCTTTAGTGCAGATAAAAAGACACAATCTGGTTACAAGCTGTTGCAGAGAAAAGAGCATAAACATTGTTAGTTTGAAAGTACACTGGAAATGTCACAATTTGACATTTTATTTGACGGAACACATTCAAAATGGTCATTATTTACTTGGAACCTGATGTGTCTGTACATGTTCTATCAAACATTTAAGGTTTAAAGACAAATTTTGCCTCACTAAGATTATTGTGATGGTTTTTAACACCTTTTAGGGCTCCCTCAGATTTTCAGATGTGTTATTTTTATGCCGCACGCCTGACAGACTTCAAACCGAGAAGCAGAGAATGCCCTCTGAAGCGCCAAACACACATCTGCCCTTGCTGAGCGCTATTCTTACAAATGTAATGCGGCCAGAATAGCTCTAATGAATTGACCAAATAATTCACAACATGACACAAAACACTGCTGTTCTCTCTACCTAATTCTCATCTAAATGTCCCTGACATTTCTATCCAACCACTTGGATGTACTGTTTACCACATCGACAGCACAATTTTAGCTCCAACGAAGCCAAATGAATTGAAGTGTTGTTGATCAGTAAATTATGGCTCTCTGATGTCTGATGCTGTTTATCTGACATGGAGAACCTGATGATTCAATCTTGCCAGTTCTGCTGAGGAAGATTTCTGTTTTCAGCTTTTGTTTTCTTTAATATGCAATTTAAAAGCTGCACTCACCGTTTACTGGTCTATACTACAGTATACTGTTTTCAATTTATCACATATGGCTACAGGTGATATATTGGTTATTCACAATATATTTGTTTTTTGTCCACATATTTCTTCACAGAAGTCCTAAGTATGCATTTTTCATGTATTAAAAGGAATATATATGTAGCTGAATATCAGCATTTGGTACTATGCGTTGTTCTCTCAGTGCATTTAAATAAAAATGATTACTGTTTTGGGTCAGTAAGATTTTCTTTTTGAAAGAAATTAAGGTAACACTTTATTTTAGGGTATCTTAACTGGTTGCTTATTAGCATGCATTACTAGAATATATTGGCTGTGTAACGGATGGGATGGGACAACGGAGTTGGAGATCCAAATGCAGGCTCTAATAAAACAGGAAGAGTGTAGTCGTACAGGCAGAGGGTCAAACACCAGCAAACAGATACGAGAGGGCAAGGCAAAAGAGTAATCCAAAACACAGGCAGAGGTCAAGACAGGCAGCAAACATCATCATACAAGGAATCAGTCCAGGGTCAAAAACACAGGCAAAGAAAGGCAAGGAAAGAAACAAGGAACACGGAAACAAGGTCAAAAACAAGGCTAAACAATACTCAGCCATGTGTGTGTGTCTGAGCGCAGCTTATAAAGTGTCACTAATGGGAAACAGGTGTGAGTATGTGATTGGTTCCTAGATGGGGAATTGTGGGAAATGGAGTCCATATGATGACAATAGAACACGGACCCAGGGCACATGTAACAGAAAAGAGGCAAAGGGTCATAATCCAGGCAGGCAGTCCAAACAAACAACAGGACAAGAACACACAGGGAAGAACAGGGAAATCCAGGAAACAGGCAAAGATCAAAACTAGGAATCACAGGAACAAAGGAAAGAACTCTCAGAATAGCAGACATTACAAACAACAATACCTCGCAGGGAATAGATGAATCAACCAGGCTTCTATAGACAGAGTGAACAGACAAACAGGCTTAACAAGGTGACAAGATAACAAGCTAACAAGGGGGCGTGGTCCAATGAGTGTCCATGGCAAATAACAGGTGAGCAGAGTGGCAGGGAAACATGAGGTGCACAAACAGTGGAAACACAGGGAACACAGACAGGGATCGTGACAGGCTGTTTATTAGTACTTATTAAGCACATATTAATGCATTATTCTACATGACCTTATTCTACATTCTTAATCCTACCCAATACCTAAACTTGACTACCTTACTAACTATTAATAAACTGTAAATTAGGAGTTTATTGAGGGAAAAGTCATAGTTAAAGGATAAGTTCACTTTCAAATGAAAATTAGACCAAGCTTTACTCACCCTCAAGCCACCCTCGGTGTATATGACTTTCTTCTTTCTGATGAACACAATCGGAGAAATATTAATTAATATCCTGACACATCTGAGCTTTATAGTGGCAGTGAGTGGGACTAACAAGAAGAAAGTCATATACACCTAGGATGGCTTGAGGGTGAGTAAAGCTTGGGCTAATTTTCATTTGGAAATCATGTGACACCGAAGACTGAAGTAATGATGCTGAAAATTCAGCTTTGCATCACAGGAATAAATTACACAGGAAAATATATTAAAAACAGTTATTTTAAATTGTAATAATTTTTCATAATTTTACTGTTTTTACTGTGCATTGATCAAGTAAATGCAGCCTTAAGTACGGTGGCCCAGTAGTGCACAACACAACGAAATAAAAAAAGCAAACATAAGTTCACAATGCAACAGAATAAAGCCACAACACAACGGAATAAAGCCACAACACAACGGAATCAAGCCACAACACAACGAAATCAAGCCACAACACAACGGAAATGCTCCCGACCACTAGGGGGCTCTCAGAGCTCGGTAAAGTTAGTTTTCCTTGCCAATGTTCTATAGAGTCGGCAGTAATATCAATACCACGATTAGTTTTAACAGTATGTAACCACCGTATATCGACATGAAATATTAATTCAAAATCACCTACGTGCAAAATAGCTTCATATTTATACCTGTGAATGATTTGACGCGCTACCACCAATTCCACCAAGTGGTTAAAACGTATAATTTGTATTCATTAAAATTACTTATAACATTTAAAAACAGACATATTCAAATTCCAAAGCTTGTCAGTCTTACCAACAGGAACTAACGAGCTTTGGAATTTGAATATGTCTGTTTTTAAATGTTAAACAAAGTCATTGTAATAAATACAAATTATACGTTTTAACCACTTGGTGGAATTGGCAGACTTTCCCTTCATCATGCGCCGTGGTATCGCGTCAAATCATTCACAAGTATAAATACGAAGCTATTGTGCACGTAGTTGATTTTTAATTAATATTTCATGTCGATATACAATGTTTACATACTTAAAACTAATCATGGTATTGATATCTTTGTAAGACTGCCGACTCTATAGAACATTGGCAAGGAAAACTAACTTTACCGAGCTCTGAGAGCCCCCTAGTGGTCGGGAGCATTTCCGTTGTGTTGTGGCTTTATTTCATTGTGTTGTGGCTTTATTTCATTGTGTTGTGGCTTTATTTCATTGTGTTGTGGCTTTATTTCGTTGTGTTGTGGCTTGATTCCGTTGTGTTTGTTTGTTTGTTCGTTTTATTTATTTATAAAGCACAATTAAAACAACACCAGGTTGACCAATGTGCTGTACAATAAAAACTAGAAACAGGAGACCAACAGCACAAGAAGAAAGAGGAGAAATAAATAAACAAAAACAAACAACATAGGCAAGAAACCCACTTAGTTCACTCAATGCGATGAGCCAAATGCCAAATCTAATAAATACAATTTCAGTTTTCTTTTAAAAGAACCTAATGTAGGTAAAAGTCTAAGATATAAAGGCAAGCTGTTGTGTTGTGTCTTTATTTCGTTGTGTTGTGAACTTATGTTTGCTTTTTTAATTTCGTTGTGTTGTGCACTACTGGGCCACCGTACTTAAGAGACTTAAAAAAACATTCAGCTGAAAACAAAAATAGTCAATATAGCCTTTAAAAAAACAAAAAAAACTAAAAAACTTTTTGAACCATTTCCCCATTGCAAAGGCCTATAACCATCTGCAACAAATATATACAACAAAGAACAAATAAACTGAAGATCTAAAGTAAAGTATAAGGACACTAAACAGCATTTTAACAGATCACTAAATACTACTAATGAGATTACAAATTATAATTTATATTAATGAGCATCATTTGACTATATTGTTTTTAGAAAAGCTCCTGCATTGCGCCTGTTAGGACACGCTTGCCTCTTAAATAAAATTATTAGCAATAGGTTCCCTAAACAAAGCCATGGAGGAACAGAGGAAGATGGGTTTTCTGGCATAGGCTGCTTTTTTATTTATTAGGTTCATTAATTTACTCATTGACCTACTCATGCAACCCTTCTAGCAGAATGGAAAAAAGTAATAAACATATTTAATAAAGATGTATTTGTAAGCACAAATAAACTTTTAAAATACACTTTTAAAAGTACTCCATTATGGAGAGGATTGGGTTGTGATGGAAGGTGAAGAGGTTGTTGACGTGTGTATACGTGTGCGCTAATGTTGATGTTACTCTTCAACATTTAATACTCCAGTACTGTGGAAATCTCACAGGCTCCATTCATCACTAGCCTCAGATTTTCTCCTTTTCAACTTTTTTTTAGGCGTATGAATGCAGTGTTCTGTCATTAATCTTTCAACGAGTGTAAGAATAGCCTTCCCGTGCCCATCAGAAAATGCATAGTTCATGGTCGAACTATTTTATGGGTCAGCGTTAATGGAACCGCTGGCAGAACCGCATACAGATCCATGAGTCATATGAGCACTCTGAACAAACATGTTTACGTCTTTGTTGCCGCTTTTATTTAACGCTAATTCTGCCGTTCGTGCTCAGGGTTTGATTTCACACGGGGAGCGTGTCGCACACTGAGGGTCTGCGTAATTGAAATGCGATTGTTTCCATTCTTTCTTCTCACTTAAATCTCAGGAGAGTTCAGAACGTTTTACCGCGTCATGTTGTAAAGCTTGCTCTGCATGTCACCCGGTTTCACGGCTTTGAATATAATCAATGCTAATGTGACTACCGATGTGGCTTGCAGGCATTCTGCTGTGAGTCAGAGAGGACAGGAAAAAAATAAATAATAAAAACCATGCCTGTTCACACAGGGTTTTGGTTGCCATTCACAATAGCATCTAACAGGTATTTTGACTCCTTTGAAAATAAAGCAGCCTTGTGGCAATGGTGCTGTTTTGTAAGCCTATGTCTAGCCTATATTTCAATATACAGAGTACCCTACAGTTAATTCTTATAAATTGGGACACTTTTTGATGTCAAAACGGGGCTCAATTTGCCTGATTTCATCCTATACATAATATTTTCTCTGGCAGTATTATACAGGTTTATTTTTATCTCTACTCAGGACTGAAATTATCATACATAGATAGAATTTAAACCTTAATGCACATTTAAAAATGATGAACTTCCTGATTTTTGTTTCTCGTTGTGACTTGTGTTCCATGAGGCTTCCCCATTAATTCTGCCCAAGAGTGTGTTGGTTACTTCGGAGGGCTTTTTTTTTTTCACATATAATTTAGTTTAAAAGAGAGGATCAATAGAGGCTGAGTCAATGATGGATGGTACGCCATTTATTAATTTCACCTCAGGACAAATTAAAACCCACTCTGGGTCTCTTTAACATTCAGCATATGAGCAGAAATAGCTGCCTGGATTTTTACTTAACATAATCTCACATTTATTTTGTAGGTTGGATCAAAATGTATGTCATGAACAGCTTTCTTTTTAATTTATATTTAAAGTGCCCTATGCTATTTTAATGGTTCCTTATGTTGTTTAGGAGATCTCTTATAATAGGTTTACATTCATCCAAGGTAAAAAAAAACACTTTAATTTTCTCATTATATACATTGCAGCATAACCTCTTTTCTCACAGTGTCTGAAATGGTTCCATCAATGATTACGTCTCTCAAAGCCCCTCCTTTCCAAGAGCCTTCTCTGCTCTGATTGGTCAGATGGCCCAGTCTGTTGTGATTGGTCTACCACTTACAGTGTGTGTCGGAAACGAAATTTCAGCTCCAGAGGCAGTGTTCTATTCTTGGCAAATGTTAAAGGGTTAGTTCACCCAAAAATGAAAATTCTGTCATTTATTACTCGCCCTCATGCCGTTCCACACCCATAAGACCTTCGTTGTTCTTTGGAACACAAAATAAGATATTTTAGTTGAAATCCGATGGCTCAGTGAGGCCTGCATAGGGAGCAATGACATTTCCTCTCTCAAGATCCATAAAGGTACTAAAAACATATTTAAATCAGATCATGTGAGTACAGTGGTTCAATATTAATATTATAAAGCGACAAGAATATTTTTGGTGAGCCCAAAAAAATGAAAAATAACGACTTATATAGTGATGGCCGATTTCAAAACACTGCTTCAGGAAGCATCGGAGCATAATGAATCGAATCAGCTGTTCGGAGCGCCAAAGTCATGTGATTTCAGCCATTTGGCAGTTTGACCCGCGATCCGAATCATGATTCGATACGCTGATTCATTATGCTCCGATGCTTCCTGAAGCAGTGTTTTGAAATCGGCCATCACTATATAAGTCGTTATTTTGTTTTTTTTGGGGCACCAAAAATATTCTCGTCGCTTTATAATATTAATATTGAACCACTGTACTCACATGAACTGATTTAGATGTGTTTTTAGTACCTTTATGGATCTTGAGAGAGGAAATGTCATTGCTCCCTATGAAGGCCTCACTGAGCCATCGGATTTCAACTAAAAAATATCTTAATTTGTGTTCCGAAGATTAACGAAGATCTTCTGGGTGTGGAACGGCATGAGGGTAAGTAATAAATTACAGAATTTTCATTTTTGGGTGAACCCACCCTTTAAGGCCCTTTCACACCAAAAGTGAAATGAATAAACCATAGGCTTATTTACGCCTGTACATTAGAGGGCGCAGCTCAAACAAACCTTTCAGCTGTGCTGCCTTTCTGGATTAAAGAAGAACAGGATACAGGAGAAGGAGGTTCAAACTCTTATTTTTTAATCTAATCTAAAGTATTTCGATTTTGCTTATTAGTATGGTTGAATTAAATAATTGAAGGTCAGCAGCAAAGACATAAAGTGAGGTTAAATACAAAGTATATTTGTGTAATTTAATATAGTTAATTATTACAGGTTTGTGTAAAATTCTGAGTTTGCATTTCACTGTTTTTATTCATTTTGAATAATACTGAATGTTTTCATGCAAGTGAGATGAGTGCATGTTCACATTTAGTCTAGAACTACAATAACCATCATGTTTAAACACACAACACCTCTGTACTTAATAATAATAATAAATAATAAATTAATTTATTGTCATTGTTAAATACAACAAGATTACATTAGAGCATCAATCGATTTCACGAAGTGCAAAAGATCAACAATAGCACAATATATAAGCAGAACAATACAACATGTAACAGACAAGGAATGTAATATTTAAGATAGATGAACGATAGTAACCAGAAAAATGTATATGTGTATAGTTGTGTGTGCTGCAGCAATGCAAAGTCCAGTTTTCAGTTATTGCAGTTATTGGAAAATGGTGCATGATAAATACAAATTAAGTGAGTGAAAGGGGGAGAGGGGAACAGTGTTTATTCAGCAGTCTGACTGCCTGGGGATAGAAACTGGGGATACTTAACCTATTTCTCTCAACATGGGGACAGGAGAACTGTCAGTCAATAAATGTGATAAAGTAACTTGTGTTACTTTACTCGTTACTTGAAAAAGTAATCTGATTACGCAACTCAAGGTACTTGTAATGCGTTACCCCCAACACTGTCCAGAGGCTTCCTCAGCACTTGATACGCAGTGATACGAACGATGGCGTCGGTTTTACTGTATCAATTTGAGCCCTAGTCCTCATCCTTTGGAAGTGCGTGCAAAGTGGATTTGCTTTCGCAGCAAAGAAAACAGCGTCTTCTAAACACAAACCAAACTCATTCAGGCCTCAGTTACAACTACAGTGTTTGAAGGCTGATCATAGATGTTGTTCGTGGACAGCCAATGAATACTGTGGCCCTGTCCCAAATGACACACTTCATGTGCAGGCCTTGTGGATTTCAGGCCCGTGTATACTTAATTTTCCACTTTCTGCCTTTCGGAGTAATTTTTTTTTGGCCATGATTGGGGGAAAGATGTGTTCGGCACATGCGCACCATCTAGTGGACTTTGTTTTCAAGTACTCGTGTCACTCGCGCATGTGCTGTTGTACATGAACCATCCACGCAGACACAAAAATTGGGCTGCACGTGGACGTCCACGGACCCTCTTGATGTTGAAAATTACATCATGCGGACTGTCGCGGAACGCAAACATCCGAAGTATGTTTTGGGCTTTACAATGGCCACAACATGCACGTGTTTATTAAGCCCACAAGACCCATTTTTCCTTTTATGTTCTTAGAAGGGTTCTCGCAAGTGCCCCCTTTGCGGTTGATAAGTGTCCTTGATTTGCACTTATGCCGAGCCATGCGAGCTCCGCAGCAGACTTCTACCCGACAGTCAAAGAGGCATTACGTCACAAAAGTGTGCACTCAGAGGAAGATCACGAGGGTTTAGGGTTCCATTTGGGAAAGGGCCCATATAGGATGGAATTATGCAAATTTGTTACAAACTTATGTACAAACCCGATTCCAAAAAAGTTGGGACACTGTACAAATTGTGAATAAAAACAGAATGCAATGATGTGGAAGTTTCAAATTTTAATATTTTTTTCAGAATACAACATAGATGACATATCAAATGTTTAAACTGAGGAAATGTATCATTTTAAGGGAAAAATAAGTTGATTTTAAATTTCATGGCATCAACACATCTCAAAAAAGTTGGGACAAGGCCATGTTTACCACTGTGTGGCATCCCCTCTTCTTTTATAACATTCTGCAAACGTCTGGGAACTGAGGAGACAAGTTGCTCAAGTTTAGGAATAGGAATGTTGTCCCATTCTTGTCTAATACAGGCTTCTAGTTGCTCAACTGTCTTAGGTCTTCTTTGTCGCATCTTCCTCTTTATGATGCGCCAAATGTTTTCTATGGGTGAAAGATCTGGACTGCAGGCTGGCCATTTCAGTACCCGGATCCTTCTTCTACGCAGCCATGATGTTGTAGTTGATGCAATATGTGGTCTGGCATTGTCATGTTGGAAAATGCAAGGTCTTCCCTGAAAGAGACGACATCTGGATGGGAGCATATGTTGTTCTAGAACTTGGATATACCTTTCAGCATTGATGGTGCCTTTCCAGATGTGTAAGCTGCCCATGCCACACGCACTCATGCAACCCCATACCATCAGAGATGCAGGCTTCTGAACTGAGCGCTGATAACAACTTCAGTTGTCCTTGTCCTCTTTAGTCCGGATGACATGGCGTCCCAGTTTTCCAAAAAGATCTTCAAATTTTGATTCATCTGACCACAGAACAGTTTTCCACTTTGCCACAGTCCATTTTAAATGAGCCTTGGCCCAGAGAAAACGCCTGCGCTTCTGGATCGTGTTCAGATACGGCTTCTTTTTTGACCTATAGAGTTTTAGCCGGCAACGGCGAATGACACGGTGGATTGTGTTCACCGACAATGTTTTCTGGAAGTATTCCTGAGCCCATGTTGTGATTTCCATTACAGTAGCATTCCTGTATGTAATGCAGTGCCGTCTAAGGGCCCTTAAGAGATTGTTCTAGATTCTCTGAATCTTTGGATGATATTATGCACTGTAGATGATGATAACTTCAAACTCTTTGCAATTTTTCTCTGAGAAACTCCTTTCTGATATTGCTCCTCTATTTTTCGCCGCAGCATTGGGGGAATTGGTGATCCTCCACCCATCTTGACTTCTGAGAGACACTGCCACTCTGAGAGGCTCTTTTTATACCCAATCATGTTGCCAATTGACCTAATAAGTTGCAAATTGGTCCTCCAGCTGTTCCTTATATGTACATTTAACTTTTCCGGCTTCTTTTTGCTACCTGTCCCAACTTTTTTGGAATGTGTAGCTCTCATGAAATCCAAAATGAGCCAATATTTGGCATGACATTTCAAAATGTCTCACTTTCAACATTTGATATGTTATCTATATTCTATTGTGAATAAAATAGAAGTTTATGAGATTTGAAAATTATTGCATTTCTTTTTTATTCACAATTTGTACAGTGTCCCAACTTTTTTGGAATCGGGTTTGTATGTTCTTGCAGAAGGTAAGACATGAATTACTGACGACTCATAATGAAAAGCATGATAGGGGAATTTTAAAGGCACAATATGTAATTTTAGGCACTAGAGGTCGCTTATTCAAAACAAAGGTGTAGCTTGATGACACCGTGAAGAAGCGTGGAATCACGGGAGTTGTCGTCTTCACCTCCACAGCCGATGGAAAGGAATCCAACGGACTTCAGAAATCATGTTCATGAATGAGCTAATGTATTAAAGTTTTATTAATGTTAATGTGGTATAAATCAGGGTGGGCCGAGAGCTGCGGGTGTCCAGCAGAGCTTTTTTATGCTTATGCTGCATTGGGCTGCTTCTGCTCTTTTCGTTGTGTATGTGGGGTGACATAGCTCTGTTTTACATGGTTAAAACAATCATACATTTAGGTGTGTTGAAAACGATGTTATAACGTTACTCTGTGCGTTCGCTCGGTGGCTGCTATGAGAGACATATTGCACTTTTCAATAATCTAGATCAATATTATAATGTCAAATTAATAAAAGCTAGATGACTTGTGTTGCTAAATGACATGCAATTAATAAAAAAATATATTGTAGGATAGAGAAATCTCTCTTTGATTATGCTATGTTAGCCACTTGACAAAATGGTGTTGTCTCTGAGGCAAGGTAAAAACATGATACTCGTGGTAAATCAAGAAAACAAGTGATTCAGACAATAAGACTAACTGTGTCGAGCGATATAACAATGATTATTTTTCTGTTGATAAATGTATCCAAACAGTTGCTCACCTGTCTAATAAAGACGCTTTAATATATTATGCGTTTTGTCTTTATAAAATACCCGCAATGAGCTAATTTATTTCTGAATTCATATTAGTGATTCAGCATTCACTACTGTTAAATCATGCACAATAAAACCAGAAATGTGTTAGAAATGAATGAAATGTCAATTTTTATGTTAAGTTGACTTAAAAAAAACAGTATTTACAGTAACCACACGCTCATGTTTCAGAGACAAAGGGGAAAAACCCATGTGGCACCAAATAAGAAGCAATGACCTACTGGTTTGCTTTTGAGTATTGATTATTTTGCAAAGCGAGAGAGGGAGACAGACAGACAGAGACAGACCGGGAGACAGGGACAGAGCTGATGGATGCTGAGTTGTGTAAGTAGGGTAGGTCAAACTTGATGCCTAGGACATGTCCAACTTTCCCGGGCCCTGCCGCTCAGATGAACTCATTAGAAGTTAATTAATCACATGCATCGATCCATTGTCACTTTCCTCTGTGGCTGCCTAAGAGAGAGACGGGCTCAGGTTCTGCAGAAAAAGCTCTCTGTGTCAACATTCACATCCTCTAGAAGCAGTTTCTGCTGAGGCGCCAAATCCACACTAGAAATATGAGCAGGTTATTGGCTTAACAGGTTGGAATATGTCCTCTTTATACTTACGGTCGCTATAGATCCATCTTCATGTGTGCAGGAAATACACACAGTTATACTCCACCTCCTCCAGTTGAAATGCTTATATGGTTCGGCTGAAGTGTCTAAGTGTGACTGTATTTTATGATTACAGGTCAATCTGAACATTGTGCAGTTTAATTAACCAATGTTGCTGAAATGAAGACTGAAGCTTGTGATGAAGGGAAATGTTTAATGTTGCTTAACCTTGAACATTTCATTTGTCTTTGTGAATTGTCGGATAATAAATTAAAAAAGTGCCCCTATTATTTTTAAAGGTTCATAATTTTGTTTTGGAGGTCTCCTATAATAGGTTTAATTGCATCCAAGGTCAAAAAACACTTCAATTTTCTCATAATAGACATTGCACATCACCTAATTTCTCAAAGAGTCTGAAAACAGTTCACTCGAAGATTCAGTCTCTCTAAATCCCTCCTTTCTGAGAGCCTACTCTGCTCTAATTGGTCAGATGGCCCAGTCTGTTGTGATTTGGACTACCGCTTACAGCGCATATCAGAAACAAAACGTACGTTACCACATTTGATTTTCAGCAGAATATACCAGCCGACTGCTCTCGAATCACTCTCATGGTACTTTAATGGCATACGCAACAGTCAAAGCAGACAAAAATCCTAACCGGTATGCACTTTAAGTCAGATGAGTAGTAAATTGAACAAACCTAATGACTGTTTTCAACTTTCCCAAGCATACCCCTTTGTCTGTCATTGGTCGTTAGCAGATAGTCCTGCCCTAAACTCACCCCATTGGTTGAGACAGTGCTGTGTATCAGCTGGTTGGGATCAAGGAGGTTTATAATGCCAGGAGAGAGAGCCATCTGTTAGCATTCCAGTTAATCTCGATGCTGTCCTGACCTTTGACCTCCTGGTTGGGATGTTCAAACAAACAGAGAACAGTCATAGAACAACATAATTTTTAGTTCAAATTTTGGGATAAAAATATAGCTAATTCAAAATATTAAAAAAACTACAATAAAAACTAAAATATCACTGCTTTTCCTTTGCCTATAAAATACCATCAGACAAATATCACCGCACAGCATCTCAAATTTCCTTTTGTGATTCTGAAATGCCGAAGCTGGAAACTTTTCAGGAGGATATATATGAATGATTTACTCAAAGTTGTCTGCATATTCAGCTAGAGAAGGAAAGTGTTTTAACATTGGGGGAAAAATGTCACAATTCAGCTTTAAATGCTCAAAATGTGCTGACTTAAGGCTCAAGTATAGGTTTTTAAGAATTAGGCCAGTATTCATACCTCAGGAGTGTGAAAAGTGTGTTTTATTTTAGTAGCTGTGGAATTGGAGTTGCAACACAGGTGTCAAATATGCAAAGTCTGAGCATGTGCCGTATTTACCTCAGTCTGCTGCAGATACGACTTCACCCGGGACTGAAACACGAGTGCTTATTTTTGAGACATTCAACCAGATTGTTGTCAGTGAGATTCTTACTTTAGGTGACATCTATGTAAAGCTATTTTTGTTTTTATTGTTTGCCATATCACCATTGGAGGTGTAAAATGCTTTGTTTTCACTCATACTTCTGAAGAACATGCTCCAAGGTTATGTTGTATGTACTGTCCACAGAAAGAATTTCAAACATACATTTCATTATCCTCCTTATACCTTGTGTCGTTTTTAACAATTGATTTATAATACCAATTACACATAGAATGTCTCATAACGGTGTCAATAAGAATGTAATTCCATACATGATAATAAGAAATAATATTGTTCTATTGTGATTATGTAGGAGTATATGTATTTCTGGATGTCATACCTAATAATCTCTGAATGGTTTGATATTTGGTTATACATTCATAAGACATTCATACATTTTAAGTGTGGCTTATGTGTCCGAATACTATTTCACATGTAATAGACTTCCTTAAATTATGTGTTTGTGTTGGTGATCAAATTTCATGTGTAATGAAATTCTGAGCAGTATAGTGCACATGATGACAAATGTTCTCTGTTCACACAGGAATAAAATAAATACAATAAACCCTGTTATTCAGGTTTACCACATAAAAACAGCACCATATAACTTCTGAAGTCCGTGTTTTAGAGTTAGCTGTGGATAAATTGATCAATATATTGATTTTGGCCCAGGCACCAACTTGTGGTGTGACATTGCATTGTTGCCGTGTGCCAGTGGATACAGTAAAGATACTGGCTGGTCACAGATTGACCTAAATGCAGGAAATGTGATATTATATGGTCTGTGTACCGTAATAGGGTAAAGAGTATTTTTTGTCACGTACAAATCATTAACACTGTAGTAAATAGATTGTATTTAATATAAATAACATAA
>RJVU01073134.1:590329-610329 GCA_003731715.1 Anabarilius grahami
ATATGCTAATTTTTTGAGATAGGAATTTTGGGTTTTCATGAGCTGTATGCCAAAATCATCAGTATTAAAACAATAAAAGACCTGAAATATTTCAGTTGGTGTGCAATGAATCTAAAATATATGAAAGTTTAATTTTATCATTACATTATGGAAAATAATGAACTTTTATCACAATATGCTAATTTTTTGAGAAGGACCTGTAGTATATAGTAGAATAAAATAGAAAAATTATGCATTAAGAATTATTATAGAAATAATTTATGACTTGTTAGCATTGGGGCAAAGTTTTCACTTAACATGTAAGAACTGGCTGGCCTGATCAGTAATATTTTTTTGATGTTTTTGAAAGAAGTTTCTTCTGCTCACCAAGGCTATATTTATTTGATCTAAAAACAGTAATATTGTGAAATATTATTACAATTTAAAATAACTGCTTTTTATTTGAATGTATTTGAAAATGTAATTTATTCCTGTGATGCAAAGCTGAATTTTCAGTGTCACATGATCTGCCAGAAATCATTCTAATATGCTGATTTGCTGCTCAAGTAACATTTCTTAATATGATCAATGTTGAAAACAGTTGTGTACAATCTGAAACAGAAAGCTTTTGTAACATTAGTATACACTACAGTTCAAAAGTTTGGGGTCAGTAAGAATTTAAATTCATACTTTAATACTTTTATTCAGGAAGGATACATTAAATTGATCAGCTGGTTCAGAAGTATGAGTGAGAATGAACTCAAAATGAACAGAAGGTCAGATGAGAATGAATACAGAATGAATAAAAAAAAACTTGTGTCCAATCCAAGAGAAATAAAGATTAGTACAATGCTTACTTGGACAATTGGATAATGGACATTACACACAATTGTATAAAGTTGCCCCACACAGGATTCGAACCCACAGTCTCTGGGTCAGGTGCCTGTCACACATCTTGTTGCGCCACTGGGCAGACGTAGTTGTTGAAGTTCAGTAGTTCTTGTGAAAATGAACTCAAAATGAAGAATTATTATAAAAATGCACCGTTATGTTTAATAAATTTAGTTTAGATCATTCTGCAGCTGTTAAGCCGCTTCGGGGCTTGGCCCCTAAAAATAAATATTTATTGAGCAGCAAATCAGCATATTAGAATGATTTCTGAAGGATCAAGTGACACTATATATTATAAGAATGGCACACAAAAATCTGTTTCTTCACCACAGAGATTATACTATGCTGTCTTAGAATCTGTCTGAAATAAGATATCTTACAAAGTGGCATAATTATTCTGCCAACCTTCTGGAATAGCCTACATTCATGACTCCAATCCATAATATGGGAGTGGGAGTTCTTTCTAACATCAGCAATATTGATGACTCGCTATTCCTCCTTCAGCAGCTGCTGCACTTCAGAAGAACTCATCTAACGACGTCAAAGCAAAGTCTTCTGTGAGAAGTCTGATGAGAACAGTTGAATTGTTTAGTGCTACAATAAGTTTGACAAGTAATCAAAGTAACAAAGGCAAATTGTGGCAAAGTGCACGGTCGGAGTAGGATAATGATCCTTTTAAGGTTGGTAACACTGGGAGTTCATGGACTTAATGGGCTTGCAAGTTCAGTAGCAGCATCACATATCTACTAAAAGTAAGAATACATTTTCTTTTCAAATGCGAACATAACCCAGTCACTTAAAAAGTCACCACTGAGAGCACTACCCAGTGAATCAAAACAGATGCTACGATAAAAACATAAAGGGACACAAAGAGCCTTTGATAGTCATGAAGGTACTGTTTACTATTTATGCCTAACAATCTCCTCCTTAATGCCACTCTGAAACGGTGTTCTCCTTAAGTCTTTGCAGGTCAGTGGAGAAAGGAAAAGTCACACTTTAAAAGCTCATCTATGTTATGCTGCACATTAAATCAAGGACATCCATTTATGCTACTCGGTCTTGAAAGCCGCTTGCTTTAATTCACATCTGATGTGTGCTTGAATGTACAGAGCTATCACCAGCTCCGAGACCTGTCATCTTGCCCGACCTCTGTCCTCTTACACCACATGTGTAAAAATCACATTTTCCCCAACAAGTAACACAATTAACCTCACCAACCAGGAACATGCTCCACATATTTGTAGAAGGAATTAAGAAGCAATTGTACATGAAAGCCACACAGGCTCGAATCGTGTCATATAGACCTTGTGGAAATGCGGAAAAGTCACGGTGGCTTTGAATGCTTTTGTGCTAAAAAAAACACATTTACTAGCCTTCAACCATGACTTGGCTTTCATCATGAAAATGTTTCTCTGCAGGGTTTTGTTTATGAATATATTCCTGTTGCTTACTATCCAAATATGGTGACACTTCCTGAAAAACAGAACATTTCTGAAGATGAATTGATAGAATTGCAATCACTCCAGGGGTCCATGAAGACCACCTCAGGTTATTTCATTTGGCAGGAAAGAATGAAAACAGATCTTTCCTTACAGGGATGTTAGAAACCCAATTAAATTGACACGTTGTTTTGTCCCTCCATCTCAGTGTTGTTTTAACAATAATTGCCAGGATTTTCAAGGTCATTAGCTCTCCACTGTCAAAAGTGTGTCTCTTTGTTTGAAATCATTAATTATTACACGGCTCTCTGAAATACGTGATTCTGATTGGTCAATTGCAGCATCTAGAAGTCTGATATTTCCTAATAGTGCAACAGCGCCTATCCACTTTTTTGGTTACGGGATTGTAAAAAAGTCTTCTGTTAAGAGTTATTAGCCATGAACCAACATTACAAACTTTGATTTGAAGCGGTATTTGAAACTGGCTTTAATGAGGGAAAGAACTCATGAAGCATTGACAATGGCATAATCAAACTAAAAATTATGTAGAAATATAAAACTACCAATTTAAAGATGTTGACTATATATATATATATATAGACCGGACTTTATTAGCACATATTACTAGTCTTGTGGTAAACAATTCATCTGTGCAAGTTAATCCACCTTTTTTTTTTTTTTTTTGTCTTCATAATCAACATCTGAAAATGTATTTCCCTTGTAGAATGGCCTTCCTTCTCTGATGACGTCAGTTTGACAGCTTGGTTAGAACCATAGACTGTAAAAAAATATGGACGTAGTGTCCGTGACGTCACCCGTAGTTTTCTGAAGAGCATTTTTAAAGTGGGCCGTCGCCATCTTGGCAGAGCATCACCGCGTGTCACTCACGAATAACTATAAATGGGCAAAAAGGCGGGGAGTGGGTGGAGCTGAGGTGCCTGGTTGCTGAAACCACACCCGCCTAGCTCGACGTGACCAAATTAGCTCAGACTAAGGAGCTATCTATCTATCTTAGAAACTATCTAAAATATTAACGATACGATATAGATGCTCCAGCAACAGTAATATTGTCATTTGTGTTGGGTGTGCAAAATCAAAACGGGACTTCATATCTTTGTAATGAAATCGCAATCGCGAGATGAATCCAATCCGTCACACTTGGGTAAAATGTCCATGAGTGACCACTGAAAAACATCCAACAGCACTTTTTGTCAACAAAAGCGTTAAATCCATGAAATATGGATATATTGTCCATTGTTTGCATCACATTTCTTCTGAACGATCTGCTCTCCATACGTTCTTCAAGAAATTATGCAGCAGTTTTTGTTATAATATCCAAGCAGTGCTGTCGGATTTTGTGGTGTCGGGAGAGGCATATTCTCCAGCCATAGTCATTGTAGTAATTCTGACGGACACAACTTTTAGCCAATGCCAACATGTTTATCTTCCGCATGCGTGCACATGTACACAGACGTACATCTGTCTCAACCATCAACCGCACAGCAAGCCATCATACAATTATTTGATAATTGTATGAAATAATCCCGAAAAAAGCACAAACATGGCAGAGATGCCAAGTTCAGCGGCTGGAATTAGCTGAGGTTAACATGACGGCTAACAGACAGCAGCTTTGACAACGAACTGAATGGAACTATTCGAGATCCAATCAATTCCCAGAGGGAAAAAACAAGCCACGTCCACTATTTTTCTCATTCAATATTTCGTTTCACTCTGAAAATCCGTCACAATACGGAAGTAAAGTCAGTCGCAACTTCCAGTTCATGCGGACTTTGTTGAAATAATGCGGGTTGATGGATTATTTAAAAACCTTGGTCTGTCTTTAAAGGTTTACAAGTTATTGTTAAAAATAAATTCGCCTATGCAGTAAATTAATAGGATTTTTACTTCAGCCAAATAAAACTGCCGCTACTTTCATATCTCTCGTAACATCCGAATCTCCTGCTCTGGTTTGATACAAACGCAATTGACATTTTGCATCCCTACATTTTTGTACATTGTAATGGACTATTTTTATTAGTGGATGCTTTAGATGTAAAACTAAAAAATTATTTCACCTCAAATGAATATTTAATGTCCACATAGGCCTATTTATTTATTTGGTTCTTTTTGTTAAATTAAATTTCTGCTCACCAGCAGCTTAAGCCAAATTCTCATTTCTATTCTTCCCTAACCACCGTCCAACCCCGAGACAAGAGATGAAAGATAAATTTACACGATGGCATTTACTTCCATTTCTCAATGAACATGTGTTATTGATCACCTGTCAGCTCTCTGACATTCAGCAAGTGTAAATGAGTGAAGGAGAAAGAGTGCGCGTGTATGTGATAGGAGCTACAGCATTCTATCATGTTCATTCTATCAGCAATTTCAGTAGATTACATGCACTGTGAGGTCACATTTACCAGTCATTCCAATGGACCCTTTTCACAGACTGTGATGATGTGTTATTTACATTGTAAATCTAGCAAATTTTTATATTTTTGTTGCCATTTTAAATTTGCCAGACTAAACAAAAGAAAGCTGCTTGGTTTTAAAGTGACTTCTGTGTGAGGTGTGCTTTATACTACATCGCTACACTATTGACAAGAAACAATGGAACTTTTTGCCTGCCGATACAAAGGCAAGAAACTGGATATTGGCAGTTGGCAATGTGACAGATTT
This sequence comes from Anabarilius grahami, assembly GCA_003731715.1. Classification (NCBI taxonomy): domain Eukaryota; kingdom Metazoa; phylum Chordata; class Actinopteri; order Cypriniformes; family Xenocyprididae; genus Anabarilius; species Anabarilius grahami. Next base: position 595,321 of record RJVU01073134.1, read on the forward strand.
GAGCAACCTAATGCAAATGAGTAGTGATGCAATGCAACTACATTCTGTTGTAGGCTACTGTAACTCATTAAAACACACAGTGCTTTTAGCAAAACCCGAATAGACCAAAACAGATCAATAGCACTGTATTTTTTGCAGTGTATTTTGTGAAAAAACATTCTCACAAATCATTATGATTCACACAGTGTATATATTTTTCATTATTATCATGTCTGTCTATGCTTACCAGGTATTCATAGCTCTGTGTGGAGACCTGGAAGGCAAAACGGCCATAGAACTGCAGCACAGACCTGTCAATTTTTCATCTGTTTCAAGCTACGGATATTTAGATTACCTATCAAAAGAAGAAAAACAAAAATATGTGATCAAAATGCAAGTTTTGGGCACTTGTGATCCATACACAGCACCTACTGCAGTATTTCAATCACTAAAAACAGCAGGACATTCTAAAACACTTAACGTGAAAAACACTTAAAGTGCCTTAATGTACTAAAACAGTGATAAGATCAAATTCAGTATACCTTATTGATGATGCACACTAGGCTATATAACAGGCGAGCAGATGAGCCCTGAATATGAATGCAACATGCTAAATGGTTAAGCGTTCTCTTTATAATGGATTTCTATGAAGAAATGTTTTTTGAGAAATCATGTTTTGTTTGTATTTTGGATTCATCTGCGTGCCTGTACATAGTATGCATCATCAATAAGGTGCTTATTGAATATGGTCTTTTAACTCTGTCCCCACCAGAGATTTTTTCGAAGAAGTTGCCCGCCAACGCCAACGTTTTTGATCATTTTCACAAGAATTATTTTAAAAAACCCAGTATAGATCAAATGACAAGCATTTCCAGAGACCTGCAAAAGCTGCCATTAGCTACTTTAACTGCAAATGGATTTAGTTAAAAGTTTGGTTGAACTTGCTTCAATTTCAAAGAAACCGAGCCTGTCAGACGCATCTCAAACAGACGTAATGCAATGTGACTAACTGCTTGAGCTCTATACGGTGACCAACCTCCCCTGAGAAACTCTCCGGCTTAATTTTCATCCCTCAGGGTATGGATCAGTTCTCCACAGGGGCGTTATGTGCTCGCCCCACCACGTCTGGGCTTGCTAGCTTTTACAGGGAAATCCTGTTGGCTTTAAGGAGCAGACACAAAGAGCAGACAGCTGTTTAATGGGATAACGGACAGCTATGGACAGACAGCTAAAAGAGTGTGGCCGAGGGGTGGAGAGCTTTCATAACAGCCGATTGACTGGGAATCTCTGATGGCAGTGAGGAGAAACTTGATCTTTAACTGTGTGCGTGCTAATGCTGAAATAATGCCCACACTGTTATTAGGTTACAGAAGCATTGGCTGGAGAGTAAGACTGCTGTAATGGAAGGACGGTCAAACATTATCTCTGTTTGTTATTTCATTCTCAATCTTTCCCTTTCCCACTTTGTCACTGAACCCATGTCATCCAGAAGAGTGAATCACACAAAAACAGGTTATATTTCAAACAATTTTATTTTATTTTTTTTGCATTTTGTGACCTCACTCATACGAATTCATACAATTTGTCTAAACCCCAGTGACGGGTAGGTTTAGGGGCGGGGTTAGGGGTAGGTCATTCGTACAAATTCATACTAATTAGGCAATACAAAACAAAACAATATTTTATTTGTATATTTTTCCTTTCCTACTCTCCTGAACTTTTGCTTAAATTACATCATTTTAGCCTATTTTTAGGACCATTAAATCTGAGATGTTTTGTTGTCTCATGTTAAAATCCCAGTTTAAAAAGCCATTCGTCAGATGAATTTCCCAAAAAGTGTAAATGATGTGGCTCAACCATGGTATGATTTGGGGAGGGACTATATGTGCAGTATCTGGAAAGCCTATTTGAAAACATTATTTTTGAGCAGAAATTATTTTTTGTGATTTTTCTTACTTCTACTGTTTGTTTTAACTTATGTTTTTAAGTTGGCATGAAATTTTCTAAATGCAACACTTCATCCACGCATATTTCATTTTTTCTTTTGACCTCGTAATTTTTAATCAAAATGTCACAATCTTCCGATGAAAAAACAGACTTTTTTCTAGCGATTTGTGCTGGACAAGTGCTTAAACCGGACCCTTTCTTAAAATCGAAAGCAATCTCGAAATAAAATCTTATGGTTAGAACATTATATCTTTTTTTTTCTTTTTTCTCAATAATCTGTTTCACTCAGATATACATCACAATATGTAAGAAAAAAATATTTAGCTATTTCTGTTTCATCGTGACTTTAAAGGGGTGGTTGATTATGATTCTACTTTTTTAAACTTTAGTTATTGTGTAATGTTGCTGTTTGAGCATAAACAACATCTGCAAAGTTACGACGCTCAAAGTTCAATGCAAAGAGAGATATTTTCTTTTAATAAATTCTCTGTTTAAGAACTACAACAAACGGCTGGTAGGGACTACAACGAGCTTCTTCCCGGGTTAGTGACATCACTAACCCTAAAATTTACATAGATTAACATGACAGCACATGCTAGTCGATGAGTTGAATAAACTCTACAACTACATAAATGTATCCTCTAACCATTCAGAAACGTCCAGATGCATTCTATAAGTTGTAACTTCTTCCTGAGTCTCTCCATCAGTGTCCGACTCCGGTTTGAACAATGTAAGGCTGAACACCGTTACTGACAATCCTCATTTTGGCTGCGTGAGATTCTCCAGCTTTGTTGTTGTTGAGCAACCGAAGCGTGAGCTGTTAAAGCTCCGCCCTCTTCTATCCACAAGTTTCCTACGCCCCATGAGGTCTTGCATCGAATGTGGGAGTGTTTTCCGGTTCGAAGTAAACAAGCTGGACGTGACACTCATTCATTCAACATTTGAAAGTCATTCAAGATTTAACGATCCAAACTTGCGAATGTTTGTTTTTTTACTTAAAGATTTAAAATTCCAGCATCAATATTTGAACAATTTTTTACAATAAAAAATGTTACAGTAATAGTAATTTATTAATTTATGTCAGGAGTGCACATCGATCATGCTAAATCTAACTGATATTTATATTGACATAAAAAGAAAACACATACCTATTCAGTTGCGCCTGCTTCCATTTATTTACGATCACAAGAATGCACAAAACAACTCCACTAAGGCTTTTATAATATATTGATAATATACCCTATGTTTACGTCACTTTTCTGAGCATTTCTATTGATTTTCCTCTAAATTATGCGATGATTGCAATCCGAGGACGTTTACGCGATCTCTCCGTCTATCTATCCTAATCCTTTCAGCCAGAGCAACAGAGGGAGCTCATGAGAAGACAACAGGAGTTATGAGTTATACGAATTAACCGGAGTGTGTGAATCTGTGAAAGATATGCATTTGTCAGGAATCAACAGGCACAGGGAAGAGACAGATAAAACATTAAACCAAATAAATACACGATTACAATCATATAAGTATTGTCTATGTTCCTCAAGCAGTCTCTGATACTTTCCATAAATGTGTGTATTTATTATCACAATGGTTAACATAAGTAGCCTTTAGCATAGCATATGACTGTGGAAACGCCAGGAGTAAAATATAACATCATAAGGCTTTGGTGCTAGCATCAGTGACAGGTGAAGTACAGACAGCGGGTTGTTCATGTATTGCAGGGTCAGAATGCTCTTGTAGTCATGCAGCAGCACTTTTGTGGAAGGTCATTAAAGTAAAGGGCAATTAAGGGCACGAAAACCGTTTATTGTATTGTGATAGTATTAACTAATAAATGTACTAAATTGAAATGTTGTCCCTGAGCGCCGTAAAGACATCTCTCATAAAGATTTGCAACTTTACAAAGTAAACAATGATCCAAAAAACACTTAGCCTCTTTGCTAATTAGCACACAAAATACCATTGGTATGCTACTTCTGCCACCTCACCGGAAGTTGTACCCACGTTCTTTTTTACGGTAGCACCCCGCGGAAACAGGTGGATAAAGTGGCCGGGAGCAGCAGCTTATTTGCATTTAAAGTGACACACACAAAAATTTGATGTTTTTGCTCACACCCAAATAGGGGCAAATTTGACAAGCTATAATAAATGATCTGTAGGGTATTATGAGCTGAAACTTCACGGACACATTCTGGGGACACCAGAGACTTATATTACATCTTGTGAAAGGGGCATTATAGGTTCCCTTTAAATATAGTTTATTTGAAAGTTAAAAAAGTCACTAACTTTTTAAACATATTCATATGTTTTAATTTCCCCTTTTGTGAGGCAGGGGATGGGCGTGAATCTAGTCTCAAGTCTCAAGTCTCAATTTATTTATAAAGCACAATTAAAAACAACTACAGTTGACCAATGTGCCGTACAATGATGTAAAAAAAACTATAAAAACATGTATACAAACCAAGCAAACATCAGACAACAAACAACAACATCACAAGTCATAGACCTTAGTGAAAAAATATGTTTTTAACTTTGATTTGAAGATATGTAATGTTGGTGCAGTTCTAATATGGATCGGTAGTGTGTTCCAAAGTTTAGGTGCGGCTATGGCAAAAGCTCGATCACCCCTAGATTTTAATTTAGACTTTGGAACAGTTAAGAGACTCTGTTTGGCGGACCTAAGAGTTCTTTCCGGACGATATTCACACAACAGATCTGAGAGGTAAAGGGGACCGAGGCCCTTTAAACATTTAAAAACAAGCAAAAGCACTTTGAAATCAATTCTAAAGCGTACTAGGAGCCAATGTAAAGACATTAGCACGGGAGTAATATGTTCGTGTTTCCGAACACCGGTTAAAAGACGTGCAGCCGCAATCTACCTTTTCCTGCAACGTTGACAACTTTTCTCTGACCTACATAGAGGCCCAGATCAGTGCTAGAGAAACACAAAGGAATCATGAGGCATTATGAATGAGCTGGGAAATTTGAGTGCGGAGAGACAGCAAGGGTGAGGAGGGCACATTTTACCAAAGCGCTGCATGGAAGGTTTTCTGAGGCCACTGATCAAACAGTTTTCTGAAAATGAATAGGAACTTCCTGTCACTTTCTGGATCAATGGAAGTTGATTGATCCTCATCCTAATGCTAAGGGCGGCTTTGAGAAGACCTGAAAAGTCAGCCTGAAAAGAAGATGATGAATCAAAGCTGCAAAACAACTGACAGGTCTGCAGAAGCAAAATAATTTTGGGCTATTTTTGCCTTGTTTAATAGGAAGCCAGACACTGGTCAAAATAATTGGTCCTTCATTACATTAAGAGTCTCATTTACTGTGTTCAACATTATTTCATTCTCTATTATACAGTTCAATGACATCTTGTAATGATCTTATTTGGCTTTAAACTGTCTCTAAAAAGTTGTTTGTCCTCTCTGAAAGCAACCAAATCTCAACGGGAACATTTAATGTTCAATATACAGACATTTGGAGCATGATTTTAAACCAATCAGATTTCAATGTGGGTGGGGCTAGCCAGCACAATGCACTGAAAATAAAAAGAAGCCACCAACTAAATGTTCTGCGTATTACTTAAAATCACAATGAAACTGAAGTAGCGAAAGATCTTTGAGGATTTTGTGGGCATTGAAGAATATGGTATGGTATGCAACCTGTTACGATTGCACAGGCATGAAACAGAGTGAGAATCCAAATGCAAGCACCAACGTTTAATAACAAAAAGGTAATCCATAAACAGGAATAATTCACAGACAGCAGACGAGAGCAACGGCAAGAACACACTCACAAGCGCAACGACCAACAAACCACAAATGAAGCATAAAGGTTTAAATAGACACGTTAACAATGGGCTGATAAGGAACAGGTGTTGGTGATATGATGTCATGGTAACTAATGAGGGTAACTATAGCGACACACAAGGTACAAGGCAAAACAGAAACCAAAACACAGGAAATAAAGATTGAAACAAAGAAAACCAACATTACAGTTCAACAAAAGTCCTACAAAACACAAAACACCGGGATCATGACATAGCCCCCCCTCAAAGGTGCGGCTTCCAGACGCACCTATAAACGAGAGATCCAGGAGAGCGGTGGAGCGGAGGCGGACTCTGAGGCGAGATGGAGGGCCTGGACCATGGAGTTGAGGAAGGACTAGAAACACAAGTGTTAAAGGAACCCGAAACAAAACAGGCAGTAAAGGTGGCCGGAGCGGCGCCAGCCGAGTAGGCGTCCAAGATGGCGCAGACCGGACCGAGGGCGTAGCAACCGGCGGACTTGGACTTGAGTGCGTAGCAACCGGCGGGCCTGGGCTTGTGTGCGTAGCAACCGGCGGGCCTGGGCTTGTGTGCGTAGCAACCGGCGGGCCTGGGCTTGCGTGCGTAGCAACCGGCGGGCCTGGGCTTGAGTGCGTAGCAACCGGCGGGCCTGGGCTTGAGTGCGAAGCGGCCGGCGGGGCAAACGGCTGCTCTGAGACGGCAGCAGGCCGTTCTGGGACAACAGCGGACTGCTCTGGGACAACAGCGGGCTCGGGCTGGCAGACTGCTCCCAAGTCCATAGAGCTCGAGTACATCCTCCACGCCCGCATGACAGCCAAGACACAAAAAGTGAAAACAGCCCTCTTGGCCATGACAGGACTGACACGGAGAGAGGGCTGCTCTGGAACAGCAGCGGAGACGTGACATGACTCTGGGCGATCACGTGACTCTGGGCGATCAGCGGAGACGTGACGTGACTCTTCCACGACCCTGACAGTAAATGCCGAGCCGCTCAGCTGTAATGCCAAGTCAATATAATATTTAAGAGTCCAGCTAGGGTGATGCAATGGTACAAGAGATTTGAGTGGCTCAGATAACCCTCCCCGAAAGAATATCATTAAGCATAAATTGTCCATACGAGTCAAGTGAGCCACCTCAACAAAGTCCCTCACGTAATCCTCAATAGACAAATCTCCTTGACGGAGACGCAAAATTTGTGCTGCTGGATTCATGGTCGGTTGGTTGTTCTGTTACGATTGCACAGGCATGAAACAGAGTGAGAATCCAAATGCAAGCACCAACGTTTAATAACAAAAAGGTAATCCATAAACAGGAATAATTCACAGACAGCAGACGAGAGCAACGGCAAGAACACACTCACAAGCGCAACGACCAACAAACCACAAATGAAGCATAAAGGTTTAAATAGACACGTTAACAATGGGCTGATAAGGAACAGGTGTTGGTGATATGATGTCATGGTAACTAATGAGGGTAACTATAGCGACACACAAGGTACAAGGCAAAACAGAAACCAAAACACAGGAAATAAAGATTGAAACAAAGAAAACCAACATTACAGTTCAACAAAAGTCCTACAAAACACAAAACACCGGGATCATGACACAACCTGAGAAAGGTCCAGTTATGACACTTTGATGGAACATTATGGCAAATTTGTTTAAAAAAATGAAACATATGCATGCATAAACGGTTCTATAACATGCATTTAGAAACTCATAGGGTGCATTTTCATTTCATGCTGACTTAAAATGCACATATGCACTTTTAAGCTTCTTTAGAGACCGATTCATACAATGCGACAGAGCAAGTCCTTGTGATTTTCCTCAATGAAGTCAATATGGACAAAAGCATCTGCTAAATGAATACATGCAAATGTGTTAAATGCAGATCAAACAAAACCCTTATATATACTGTGTATGCACAACTTCAGAGACTTTATCTTTATGATGATATCTTAATGGTTTTTATATGGAATTCATACATTGTTTTACAGTTGTAAATATGCATAAGGTTTGTTTTAAAAGCTGTCCATACATAATACTGTAAGAATGTGTGCTAGAAATCCATTAGAATACTTACGAACACTAATGAGATCATGTTGAAATGTCTTGTCATCGCACATTGCTTGTCACTGCTGGTTAGGGATAAAAACTCAAGATTAACAAGGAAGAGATAGGATTTACCGCTTGTTGCTTTAGTGTGTCACATGTGGTTTGGCACAATGTTAAATTGCTCTGATCACATATGTTGCCAAAACCACACGGTCTTGAATTCATTCAGCCGACAGCCAATAAGCATTCTAATTCTGCTTATCTACAGAAATAACAGAAGAATCTACACTACACATCGTTCAAAAGTTTGGGGGTGGTAAGATTTCTAAATGTTATGGTAAAATATTATTACAACAGGTTTAAATATATTTTATAATGTAATTTATTCCTATGATGCAAAGCTGAATTTTTCAGTATCGCTACTCCAGTCTTCAGTGTCACATGATCCTTCAGAAATCATGCTGGTTACTTACTGGTTCAGGTCAAAAAGTCTATGGCCATGTTCATCATGCAGTAGGCATGTTAATCCCAGCGTGCTGCAAATAAATCCTAGATGCAGGAAACATGAGAGAAATAATGATGATAAATACACAAAACAAAATCATTATTGATACTAATAGTTCAGTGCTATCAAAATGATAATTGATTATTTTACTCCAATATTTCTGTGTGCTATGCATTTTTATTCTTATATTATCACACATGCTGATGTCAAATTCTAATTAAGGCAATAGCGGGTCGGGTCTCCCATGAGGTGTGCTATTTGTGTGGCCTGTAGAGTTGCTGCCTATGTAGAGTGTTCCAGATCTGTCACTTATGAGGTTCCATATCAGTTAGGATGCTCCCTTAGAAGGCAGCTAACTGTGAGGAAGCTCACTAGATTTTAGAACGGAGATTACAGAATGACATACTGTTCCATAAGGAGAAAAACATTAATCTGATTGCTTAACAGGAGCAAACTCACACAGAGTTACATACATATTTGTAATGCTTAAGGTTACAGGTTTGTTCAAATCTCTAACCCCTCTGAGCACCTAATAATGATGAGATTACAATCTTGTAAACAGAATTGTGATATTAATATATTTTGTTTTTGTTTGGACTTCTCTGATGACATGTTGACAGACACAAGGGCGGGACAACGTGTCACTCACATGAGATCGACCAATAGTAAACCACAACCATCCAACCAATTCCCCATGGCCAAAATCAAGTCCTGCCCTATATTTTTTCATGTTCGAGAAGCCATTTCACTCGGATATATGTCACAATAGGAAAGAAAAGACTAGTGTTCTGCCATTTATCTGACCAAGGCAAAATGGCAGAAACATGTTCTCTGGTTTCTTTCTCCTCATTAACACAGTCCTCTCTTTGCACACTCCTTTTCTCTTTTCCCCTTTCTCTCTCTCTCTCTCTCTCTCTCGGTCTCGGCCTGTAGGCACGGGTTCTGTCTCCTGCTCTGTGCTGGTAATAAATGAGGAGGCCATGCAGGCCGCTGGCACTTGCAGGGGGGCTAAATTACCGCCATTGATTGTCCGCCTTCGACAACCTGACAAAAGACTCGATCACTCATCTTGTTAAAAGAGGATTACCGTGATGTTTGCATCTTGTTACGCCCATAAAGATCTCCTATTCTGTCTTTGCACTATCATTCTTGTTCTTTCACTCATTTAAAGCATTAAATGGTTTCTCTAAACCGTAATTATTGTAATCACGCTGTTTAGAGCAGCTCTTCCACAGACGCTGCTGTCAGAACTATCTCGCGGGTGATGAAGGATCGAACATCTGCATAGGGAGGATTGTTCTTTTCTAGGCTGTCATGCTGAATGTTTCTCAGACTAAATAAAGCTCTGACTGAATTGCTGTTTTGACACTCTTATGGCTGTAGGGAATGATTTCAGCTGCTTCAGGAGGAAAACTACATCATAACCATCAACTCTGGAGTATTTGTGGGTTGGTCCTTTCACCACAACTTCTTTGAACCACATTTCATAACGTTTGAAGAGGAAAGGCTGTGACTGATGTGCTGAAAAAAGTTTCACACATTCTCTATTTTCTCATCATCACTTTATACATATAGCATTGTAGCACGGTGAATGTGATTTCACCAAGTACAACATGTTCCTGGATCAATATATTTGTTCATGCTGGAACAACATTCCAACCAACCAATCAGAATCGAGGGACAAGTTTAGAGTTTGTCAATTTTATGCTTACAACCAGGGTTAGGTGCTTGTACAGTCAGTGTTATTCATCTATCATTTCCCTCGGATTTTAGGGATAAGTTATGGATACGGTTAGGTTTAGGGGTAGGGGTAGGGATAGGGTTAGGACTATGTTTTCGGACATGAATGTTGTTCCAGGATCAGCAAAATATGTTGATCCAGGAATATGTTTTACTTGGCAAAATCACAGTGACCCTTGGGGTAGGATTTTTTTTTAATTGCACCTCTAGTGCCACCCAAAATGTCAATTATGGCTTATATCTTGGCTCTCTTTCACAACTCAGATTACATCATAACTTCACTTAGCCCACATACTGACGTTAGCAAAAGCAAAGTAGAACAGCTCTGCATAAATCCCCTTCTATTGTGACTGCTTCATCTAATTACAAAATAAATGCAGGTTAATCTGATTCTCAGTAAATACTCGAGGAGCACAGCATCATGCTAGCGTGCCATCAGCCTCATCTGATGTGCCAAAACTATGGATATCTAGACCTCTCCCATGCCTCCTCTCCAGCACTAATCCCCGGACATCCAGTTAGCTTTCAGCTTGTGTCGTAACAAATACCGTTCTCTCTAAACGTCCATGAGAGAGGCTCAAAATGGAAAGGATTAATACATAACAGGCATTATGGAGGGCAGACACCTGATATTGTAGTGCAGTAATGCTATCTCTGTCTCCATAGAGGTTAGGCAGGCCTGTGCGACAGCATCTCAATAGCTGTTTTTAGCTGATTCAGAATGTGCCTGCATTCAAATTGGGTTTTTGTTATTTATATTTTTTTATTGTGTAAGACTCGATTTTCCTGCTAAGACAAAAAGCTGAGATCAAGCACACTGCAATAAAGCAATAAAACTCATCTGAGGGGAAGGTCTCAAAGAAATAGGACACTGCCTTGCCTAAACTCTCCTCACTCGTTTATGCACTTTCATGGTTGGTATCATTTTAAATGTCTCAGTGCGATTGGTAAAATGGTCTCAATTTCACAGCAGTCACTTGAGTTATGAAAAAAATTGAAAACTTATGAGAATTCTGTTCTCATTTTTGGGTGTTGTCTTTTCAAGACATCTGATAACCCACTCCTCTCCCCCCAAAACAGGTGTTGGTGTATGATGCAAAAACTTGAGGCAATGAGATCCAGGCAGTCCAGCAATGATAATGTCAGAGATCAAATTTGAATAAGGAATAGCTAATTTATTAATTAAAAGTTATAGAGACAAACAAATTAATTAAGTAATTCATAGTTAAAGGTGCTAAAGAGGATGTTTTGTTTTATACATTTTTGCAATATTACTTGAAACTGTCTTTACTAACTGATAAAAGACTATTTATTAGGTGCACTGAAAGGAATATTATTAATATACATCATCTGTGCATGAGGTAGGGCCTTAAAAACATCAACCAATCGTTTACGCGATCATCGCGTAAACGATTGGCCCTCTGGCTTGTCAATCACTGCCATTACGTTCCTTGGGAGAGACGTGTGCGGATTGGCCTTCTGGCTTGTCAATCACTGCCATGACGTTCCTTGTGAGAGACGCGCGGCTGCGCGCTCCAGTAACTTTCCACACTCCACAGGCGCCGCATGCAATGTTTTTGTCAGGAGACAGGAGTAACAACTGCAGATTATGAGTTACCTGCGGTGAGTCCGACATAATGAATCCACTAAGTGTGTGCGGCTTTAAGTCGCGCACACACTTAATGATTGTAAGGCCGATTATGAATGTAAATTGATACTTATGACTGATCACGCTCAAACGCGTCCAGTCAGAGGCAGTTGCGTTCAGTCTGCGATTACAGTCTGTGTTCAAATTCCATGTGAAAGTATATAAATCTGCTTCAGGAGCAGGAAACAATCGCTGTATGTTGAGCATAGCCTTAGAATGTTTTAGCTAGTCGTTAAATGTGTGCGCGGCTTAATAACACAGCGAATGCCGGTGGTAAACACTCGTGTTCCAATACTCGTGCATGAGTTTTGGGAGGCGTTCACTCGAAATGGAGGGGGGTTGTTCTTACGCATGCGCTCATTTCAAAAACTCAGTCGACGAAAAGATCCTCTTTACCACCTTTAATAATAAAATCTAGAGTATTGTATCTAACAGATGAAGATCAGAATATAGAGAAAGAAGGAACAAAATTAAGACATTTGCTGAATGAAATGAGAGGTATGGAGAGAAGAAGCAGAAGCAGCCAAAAGAAGACGACGATGCGAGAAGCAAAAAGAGCAAAGAAAAAGCTAAAGAAAACTAAACTATCAAAGACCCAGTCCGTTTTATACCATAAGCATAGGAAACTTACATTCCACTCAAACTTATGTTTTGGTCTAATAAGAAAAGGTCAAACAGATTTATCCATTATGTCATAGCTGGTGGAACGGCTAGGTCAGAGTGACTGGTCAAATGTCAAAGATAGATGAAAATAGATACAAAAGGTGCCGTTTTGACACCCTTAAGGGAATTTTGCAGATCTTGCATTATCACATGTCTGCAGAAATGGAAACAGACATACAAAGGTACATAAAGTTCAAATGAGCAACTAATTTCGAAAACATCATCGCTTCTGCGGTACTTGACAGGCGTCCAATATCTAACCACAAACGTGTCAACATGACCTGTCACAATGGAACACTTAAAGAACAATTGAACATAGCAAGCATACATACTCTTAAAGATAAAAGAAGAATAACCATAAAGAGTAAATACGATGAGGATTAATATATGGAGTAGGAGTACATGAATATATGAAATCAAATGTATTATTGGTAAATCATAAGCCATAACTGATTAACATGAAATAATAATAAAATGCATGAATATGAATATTGACCATTTTGGATCCACCAATGTAGTAAATATTTACAATCCTTTTGTTCTGGTCTTGGTATTTGATGGAAAGTGCAAAGCAGTCATGTGGGATCTTGTGTAGACAGAAACCCCCATGCTGTGATGTCTGAAGACACTCACACACCACTGTGTGTATATGCATATCTTACTCTTAGAGTCATCTTTGAGCACTTAATATTTTGTGTTTATCATTTTAATTGGCTTCTAATTGTCTAACTATGTAATTGGCATGATACATTTTTACCTGACAAGTAAATGTTATTCTTGATTTAGTCTGCATTATTCTTAAATCATTATTTCTAGTAGATTATCGCGAGTTTGGTATTAATGCAAATCAGTGTCCAGGATAGGTCATACGGGAAGGCTCAATGAATGGAGAAATGGGCACATCATTTGAGACCTTTTCAATTTCTGTCTATCACTGACTTAGTAAGTTGAAGTTTTCGTAAATATACAAAACTATGCTTTTTGTTACGAGTGAGCAGAGCGCAACCGACTTAAAGGTAGATATTTACCCTGCATCCTCTGTCTAAGAATCAGATCTGCCGTGTTTGTGATTGTGGAAGTACATATTCGGCCAACGTAACTTCCTGTGCGATAACGAGCCCATAATGAACGAATAATTGAAAGTATGGGATACCCAGAATAATCAAATATCTAAATTAATACATGACCAATGATTAATTTCTAATTAGAAACACTATCTAAGAGTAATAATCATTTGAAATTGGAGTCAGATTAAACGAGCAGCTAAAGTAAAATTGAAACTAAATTCTAAAAATTTAGTGAAATTCACAGGGGCGCTGAAAAGACATACACGTATTATACCTTCGCCCAGGCCGTCGGAATCTGTTTTTGGGCCGACGGGGGGTTCCTTACAATTGTCATGGGTTTATTCATTGTTAATCTCACATAATTGTCACTTTTATCTGCAGTGAAATTCAGTAATATGTTACATATTCTTAAAACGTGAAAAACATTTGCATAATGACTTCTCTTGATGCAGTTGTCCTAAATGTTCACTTGATGTGGGAATACAATGATTTAAAGATTTGATTAAAGATATCACAAATACTTATACACTATAAACATACATTTTTTCATCAAAGACCTGCAGCAGGCATCAAATTTGAAATGAGCTCATTGTGTGTATAAAATTTCTCTATGTTCTATTGTGAAAATAAAACTGGCTCATGTGATTTGAAAGTCTTTTAGTTTTCATTTTATTTAAATTTTCTACTTTTCCGGAACTCGGGTTGTACATTATTTATGCATTATTCAGTTTGATACCATGTACTTTCAAGAGCAATATTGCTATAATTTTGATATCAATACCTCTATTAAATGGAAAGTTTTTGTGATATAATGATTATAATTATAGCTATTTTGTTTAACATTTTTATATGCAAATTAAATAGACTTCTGATTTTGTTTATCATTTATTAAGAACAACTACAGAGCATAATTAATCTTTTTGCAGCTTTAAATTGAAATAAACATTAAATAAAATGTCACATTTACTAATGTTAAGGTAGGCCTAAATGAAGTCATGATTCTTTGCTTTCTCTGCTTGATTGCACTTCATGTTTTTACGTTGAAGCTTAATGCATGCATTTATTTTCATGCTAAATTAATAATAAATTCACTAGTAAAAAAAAACACTTTGGATCAATACTTTTATGTGAGGATTGACCCTGTTGATTCATTAGTAAAAGAATCAATACTTTAAGATCAATCTGTCCATCACTAAGCATCACTATTGCTGTAGGGATTTAAATAAATCCCTAACTGTAATTATGAAACTCATCCTGCACTGTCTGTGCTACAAACATGAAAGACATCTGATGTTTGTAAAGGAGAGGTGTGCTACTACTTTTCCAAGTAATCAGACTTATGATTTTTGCCTGAAGGATGATAAAATTGGTGCATTTCTAAAAAAAATTGTACATATTCTAACCAAGTACAACATGAAAAAAATGAAGCGATAACAGCTTCCTCTTGATTGGCTACAATGGTACATTTCGTCAGTTGGCAACTGCTGATCAAGAGGGAGCTTTTATGGCTTGATGTTTTTCAGGTTCAATTTATGCAATGTCATACCAAGTAGCCCCACCCACATCAGAAACTCTTTGGACTAAGTTCAACTTTAGTGCATGGACGTTTTTTAAAATTA
>RJVU01073134.1:615329-658383 GCA_003731715.1 Anabarilius grahami
GCTTGTATATACTCTCTTATACTGTATGTTCATTTTTTGTTTGTCCTTGTCGTTCGTTCATTGTCTTCACTTTATTTTTTGCGAAGCATTATTTTGCTTCGCTTCAGCTATAATAAAGAGATACTCACTCTTGCATTGCGTGTTTGAGCATTTTGGGGGCGGAGCAATGAAGGGAGGGGTTTGTTTGATTGGGTTGATTTTAAATATCAACTGTGTTTCTCAGAAATCGCTTACTGCACCTTTAATATTTCCTACAAGCAAAAATTTACAAATTTAAAAAATGTATCCAAGCAACCATTCAAAACACTTTTAGAAGAGTTTTGCATAGGCAAGCACAACTCACATTTTCTTCATAAAAAGTAAATATCCAATATAATTTTTGATTATTGTATACGCAAAGTGATCTTTTTGGACAAGCTATCAAAGTTACCGTATTCACATGAAATTGGAACAGCAGCGATTTTGGGTAAGGAGTCATTCACACAGAATGCTTTTTAAAATTAAATTTTAAAAATACAATATTTGCTTATATAAATGAACAAGACGACTTTAATAGGAAATACAATATAAAGGAACAACAAAAGCCAGACAGGTTACTTAACTTTACTCAGCAAAAAAACATTTAAAAAACTACTGATGCAGAGGGGGAAAAGCATTAAATGAGATGGAAGACTGAGCAGAAATCAGTCTTGAGTAAGAAAATATGTCTTGTTTGCATAGAAACTTCATCACTTTGTCACAATAATATAAGAATCTGATGTACACTCACTATTTTTGCAAAAAAATGTCAAGAAACCTTGAGTTGTATCTATGGAGACCTCAGTACCTGTGCAGCTCGCCGCTCATCCAAACCTGGTTCACAGAATGGCACCTTTTTTTTCTTGTCACCATCCCAGATCCGTAATCGTTAGACCAAGCCTGTCGAACAAACAAACAAGCATTTGAAAAGGTCAACGTGTCTAGGAACACCATCGTAGACAGACTGTGCTGAACGTCTGAAATCATAGCTGACTGAACAAACAAGCGGTTTGGTGGCAGTTTTGCTGGCAGTTATGAAAGCTCTGACATCAGTGACACGGCAAACTTAATTGAGGAGAGAAAACAAACTGTCAGTTAGTGCTGAAGATTTAGGACATTTCTGAGCAAGATGGGTGGTGTTTCAATAAAAAATAATTTGGCCTGATACAAATATAAAGAACAACAAGTGGGATGTGTGTGGCAGGAGAACTAGCCTGAGATGCAAAAAAGATGCAGTAGGAAAACAGTGCTGTATCTGTTTTGGTGGCATCGCCAATTGTTGTTTGATTTCAAACAAATTGAAGTGAGAATGCATTCAACAGAAAATACAATATTAACTCCAACCAAAAATGAATATAAGAAGCTAAAATTCAGGTAAATATTAAATTGACCCTTCACAAATATGATTCTGTACATCAATAAAGATACATAGAATTTAAGAATCAATACCGTACATACATTTCAATATCGTATATTTCAGGATCAGGATCATTCATTTTAAACATTAAAACTACATATATTTGTATGCTACTATTTAAAGGGGACATATCATGAAAATATGACTTTTTCCATGTTTAAGTGCTGTAATCGGGTCCCCAGTGCATCTACCAACCCAGAAAACGTGAAAAAGGACAACCCAGTAACTTTGTTTTGGCAAGCCTTTCTCTGCAAGCATGTGAAAAAATGATTTCGCTCCCCTTGTGACGTAGGAAGGGGATCTTATTATGATTTTCCCGCCCCTTAATCTGCACGTTTACACCCATGGCGCCATTATTTTGTTTTCACAAGCGAACACGCTGTACCAGTTCTGATGCCATGGTAAAAGTTTGAGCAAAGCATGCTAACTGTTCTGTCGTTGGTTGCACAGACGAGCAAGGAACACTATTAGAGTCTCGTTAGCTTGGATAGCCTGCAAGTTGACCCTGGCAAGCTCAATTGCTAAAAAAGCAGCGTTTCTGTCCAAGCAATATTTTAGAAAAATATTAGACCATTCACAGCATTTGATAGCAATCATAAACGTGCCTGGTGTGTCTGTCTCTGTTTGGCAAACAGGTACGCTATGTATAGTGAGCATTCATACAGGTTTTGCACAAAAGATTAACATGACGGCACATGCTAATCGATGAGTTGAATCAACTCCACAGCAACTACATAAATTTATCCACTAACCATTCAGAAACGTCCAGTTGCATTCTAAAAGTTGTTCCTGAGTCTCTCCATCAGTGTCCGACTCCAGTTTGAACAATGTAAGGCTGAACACCGTTACTGACAATCGTCATTTTGGCAGCGTGAGATTCTCCAGTTTTGTTGTTGTTGAGCAACCGAAGTGCGAGCTGTTAAAGCTCCGCCCTCTTCTGAAAAGCGCAGGGAGCAGCAGCTCATTTGCATTTAAAGGGAAACACAAAAATGGCGTGTTTTTGCTCACACCCAAATTGGGGCAAATTTGACAAGCTATAATAAATGATTTGTATTTTTAGCTGAAACTTCACAGACACATTCTGAAAAAAAAAAACAATTTGAATGCTCAGTTTTACACAGTGAGTCAAAAGAGGTCCACCAAGGGAACTGCAAAATATTGAAGACCCATGATCTAAAGTGGTTTTAGCACATTCTGGATGGCTGCTAAGTGGCTGATCACTGACCAAAGTCAAGAGCCCATCCTCATGTGTCATTCTAGTTTCTAACTATGGCTCGGATCCTTCCAATAATACAAGTTTAATTCAAGTTTGTTTGTTTTTTGTTTTGCCTGTATTTTCAGTCACCAGGGAAAAAAAAAAAATTAAGTCTGATTGCTTAGTAAAGTATTAGCAATAGTAATTGTGGCGTTTCCCTTAGGATGCACCACTAATCATTCACCGAGTGGTGTTGTATGTGCATAAGCAGGATTTTGCATTCAGGTGGGTTTATAGGCAAATTTGAAAACTGATTTCTCTCAGATACTTCACTATATATAAAATTGAGTACTGTAAGACCCCCCACCCCAGACCACCCATAGTTATGCATCATAATATCATAAAACATTTCTGAGGCTACAGAGAAACATCTTGGAATTGGTGATTCCAAGAAATTTGTTTTTGACGTGCACTGCCTGTGAGTTATTCAAGAAAATCGACACTGTAATGCCAGTGGGCTGGTGGGATTTTGGAAAGTTCTTCTAGATGATAACCCTATGATTACATGCTTGTGTTATGTAACTAGGCACCCTAGCACACTGAAACAGTCATTACAGGGCACAAACACACAATATAATAGATGTGTGGCTCTTTTTAAGGCAGTTAATTGAAACAGGAGCCTCAGCAACAACAGGATCAATGATTCTCTTGCAGACGTCCTTACAGGTGCTGATTGCGCTGCTAAACTGAATCTCGCTCCGTTCAAAGCACAACAGTCCACCTTTGACATTTTCAGCAACCCTTTTACTGCCACTGTAGTTGTGTGCCGGTGAACATTAAAACAACTGCCAGTTCTGCAAATTCAACAGTCTGAAAGCAAAGTTTCAAGCTGCTTTAACGCTCATGCTTCATTGTTAGCGTCAACTTCAGACAGCTTCTGTCTGAGACTAATACGTTTTTTTTTTTTTTCATTAAGAATTTCAGTTATCATAGATTGCATCAAAGTAATGAAAACCTCCTCCATGTTTTATAAAATGCCACGGGACACAACATCAAGCTGATTTGGCATAAGCAGTCTAACAAATGACAGGATTTCACAAATTACACATCAACTGAACTTCACTGCAGTTTAAATTTATGAAGTATAAAGTTATGATGTCTTCAAAGGTACAAAAGCTGACATTTTGTCTTTCTGACCTGGTCATTTAGTTTATTGATTCTGCTGTCAATCATTATGTTGGCAGGAGAATCTAGTCAATGACCAATAGCCAATAATGCATGAATTATTTGAACTGGTTATTATTGATGATAGTTGTCTCTCTGCCAGTAAAATGTGGTGGAATAGTCATTGCCTGAAAGAACAATAATAATTAGACAATGCTAAATGACTTGGTGTAAATCATGCACTATTGTATCTCCTTTAAACTTTCTCACCTGATCAATTTATATCTAATACTCTATCTGAAATTTAACGTTTCTCAACAGAACAAAATCTGATTCTTTCTTGTCATTAATCTTACACATACAGTATCTAGCACAATCGACTCTTAATATGGCTGTTCAGCTCAGAAAATGAGCAATAATCTCAGTATTTTCCAGCCTTTTAATCTTGATATTATATTCGCTCTTAACTGCTAAGAGGATATATTGTTTGGTCCAACCTAAGCACACTTTAGATAATGATCAAGGCATTTTTCCACATAGTTTTTCACTAAATGAACACAAAGAAGGATGTTATTTAAATATCTCATTAAATCACTTCTTAGGGACAATTTTCTTTGCTATGCATTTCCTCTTGGAAGAGGACATTTTAAATGTGCATATTACACTAACTTACACTAGCTACTGTAAATGACCTCAAAGCTAACTGACATGTACTCCAATGTTGATTTCATACCTTATTCAGAAAGGAAAAACACATTCTACGGAGCCCCTAAAGGGAAATGGTGATGGAAAATATAAGAGATGGGAGGAAAAAAAATATTTTAATGCTTTCGCATTCTCTCACACTTATATATTTGGGTAATTATATTGTATATTTGCGGGCATCAGGGAGCTGCTTTCAATATGCTGGGTATTAAAATTGAATGTGTGCTCGCTTGTGGGCACAGAATAAGTACTGTATGATTTTTTATCATGATTTGAGCATTTAGAAACCAAATTTATGAGACAAATGTTGTCAGATTTCATTGGTGATTTCAAATCTGAAATGTAATCGTAGCTTGGTAAACAGCTTGGGAGAATTTGATGTTTCCCCATTCAAAGAGACACGAGCTGTACTTGCATGACTCAAATAGCTGCCTGATGTTTCAAAGATTGCCGCAGAGTGAAATGACTTGCCTTGCCTTAAAGGGTTAGTTCACCCAAAAATGAAATTTGTGTCATTAAGTACTCACCGTCATGTCATTCCACACCCGTAAGACCTTCGTTCATCTTCGGAACACAAATTAAGATATTTTTGATGAAACCCAAGGGTATCTGGTCCACACATAGGCAGCAACGTCATTGCACCATTTGACATCCAGAAGGTAGTTAAAAACAATATTAAAATAGTCAACGTGACTACAGTGGTTCAACCTTAATGTTATGAAGCAACAAGAATACTTTTGTGTGCAAAAACAATACAAAAATAACGACTTTATTCAACGATTTGAAACGTTGTCATTTGTAGTGCAGGCTTCCTTGTTTACGTCCGAATGCTGGCTCATTATTGGCCGAAGCTAAACACGTGAGCAGCACGAAGCATGCATGTGATGCTGACACAGGATCCGGCCCATGTTACTTGTAATATCTTTGTAAAATTTACTAGCAATTTGTGAATCCTATACCAGTTTTTCAGTGCAGATTGTGAGTACTGAATACATCACAAAATACTCCTTATAGTTTTTAATAGTGGCCAATTTTATTATCAAATGATAAAAGCAGGTTTTCTTTAAGCACAGTGCTGTATCAGAGAGTATAAAAACAAAATACCGCACACATGTTTGTCATCTTTAGTAGACTCACACATGCTGATGGTTGCACCTCCATCTATCTCCATGTTGTCCTTGATGGAGGGGACCATATGCGCCAGAGATTAAAGCCAGATTAAATCACGCAGCGGCCATGTTCCTAATGAAAGACCGCCCAGAGCTCATCTTTTTTGAATGGAAAAAAAAGGTGAACCCCCCCCCCTCAAGCTTTCCTTTTAACCTCACACACAGACGTCACACTATGTTTAAGGCCATTCACTGGTTCTCACTGGTTCTCACTGTTCCACTGTATATCTGTCTCACTGTTTCAGTGTTAATGACACCATATTCTGTAATCCCTATCCTGGAAAATGTCTAGCTAATCTCTTCTGGAAAACATCTAACTGGCCCAACAGTTGGTGGCGTAATAATGGATCACATTCACTTTGAACTGTGAGATCGACAAGGTTGTCCTTAAGTGCTTTCTGGTTTGATGTTCGTTTATCAAATCCGCCTCTCTGTTTGGATGATTCCGGAGGATTATCTGTATAATCCGTAACATTGTGAACTTTCCTTGAAGCTGCTTTTACCTTCAGTCACCCAGGGTGATCTATCTGGTGCCAAAGCCAGTCAAAGCTGCTCCTCTTTCTCCGGACAGAGAGGGACAAATAAACTTAAACTGTTTGGAAAACAATATGCGCTAAGAATAATCCAAGCAAAGAAATACTGTTTGCCAAGCAGGCAAATATTATGGGGGTTTATATGAGTAAGATCGTTCCTCAGTGGGTAAGAAGAACAAGCCTGCCAATTTTGCAAACAATACAAATTGTTTACAGGAAAGGTTCCTGACAGTCTGCATATTGACATTCTTCATATTTTAGCAAAAACAAAAGTACTTGTCCTGCTTCCATGGTGCTCCAGTTAATCCAGTTACTGCAAATAAAGAAATATCTGTCTCTTGCATTTTCATTTTATTTTGCTTGATGAGGTAAACTGATTTAAAATCTGTTTACCTCTTCAAGCATTTTAAAAAACGTTCATTTTCAATTAGCTCCTTGCACATTTAGGTCAACCACAAACAGTAAAAGTATTACACGACAAAGACAAGAAAGCCAATTCAAGAGATTAAAAGTGTCATACACTATCTGCAGATATAAGCCTATCAATAAAATAATCCACAGCAGACATAAACTACCAGCCGTGTCTCAACAGATTATCAGAACTGCATGGAAAGCTGTACAGAGATATTGAGGGATCCAAAAGTCTGAGATCAATGTGAAAATGCATCTTTTTATTATTATTATTACATCGTTAATACAATTTTTGTCATAAAAAAATATTGAGACTAACAGTTTGAGTGAATATTTTTGTATTATATGAGAATGTCTTTAAGGGGTCCTTATTTATGATTTCACTTTTTTAACTTTAGTTAGCGTGTAATGTTGTTGTTTGAGCATAAACAACATCTGCAAAGTTACGACGCTCAAAGTTCAATGCAAAGGGAGATATTTTCTTTTACAGAAATCGCTTTTTAAGGACTACAAGAAACGGCTGGTAGGGACTACAACAAGCTTCTTCCCAGGTTGGTGACATCACAAACCAAAATATACATAAACCCTGCCCCGGGGAACACGCAACAAAGAGGGTGAGGCCATGTTGGGCTGCTTTAGAGAAGAGGAAGAGTTGTTGTAGGCTGAACACCGTTATTGGCAATCGTCATTTTGGCAGTGTGAGATTCCCCAGCTTTGTTTTTGTTGAGCAACCGAAGCGCAAGCTGTCAAAGCTTCGCCCTCTTCTGGAAAAGGGGCAGGGAGCAGCAGCTCATTTGCATTTAAAGGGACACACAAAAACGGTGTGTTTTTGCTCAAACCCAAATAGGGGCAAATTTGACAAGCTATAGCCTAATAAATTATCTGAGCTGAAACTTCACAGACACATTCTGGGGACACCAGAGACTTATATTACATCTTGTGAAAAGGGGTGTAATAGGTCCCCTTTAATATTCGGTATGTCACCCAACAAATAGTGCAGTATCTGAAATATTATTTAACCATCAATGTCGTAATATTACTTTGTTTAACTTCAAGTTAATAATGATTTGGTTTAAAGTGGTCCCAGACTTTTGAACTTTCAACATTCTAAACCAATAACTGCTTCCAAACATACGGACAGAAAGGCACAGAAAGGCCATGTATTCCTTTTTTCTGTCTTGTTTTCACAACTTAAAAATGTAAAATTTGCCCAAGCAAGTTTGACTATAAAACAACACTAGAACTCCTTATCTTTGATACACTAACACATGATTGTGTGAACATCTGCCTGGTGCCATGGCTTTTCTTCTTTCAATAAGATTTGTTGTTTTTGTCTTCCAAGAGCCAATAAGCTTCTAGAAAAGGCACTAACACAGCAAAGCATGCTGTAAAACCAACTAATGTGTCACAATGATTTATTTTCCATTTAAACCTTTTTTCTTCCTCTATTTTTAAAATGGGATCTTTGCAGTCCATTGCTCAGAGTCAATGCCGGGAACAGCAAACTCAAACAAGCGCTCGCTGGAAAAGAAAGCACTGATAAAATGCTATAGTTAGAAAGCACTCAGGTCTGACCAGCAGATGTATCTGTCCTTTAGAAACAGACTTGGTGCACTGCTGTTGTTCTGCACACAACTCAATTGCTTAGCCAAATCAATGCATTAAATATGTGATACATTAAACACTATCATCAATGAAAGAAATGCAAATGCAGCGCTTCAACAAGAAAAGATGCATCATTTGTCACCTTAAATGCATTGCCAATGTGATTAAGTGAAATTCTAGTAAACGTGCCTTTTTTAACACTGAATGCATAATATATATGTGACCATTTAAATGTTCATAGAATATTTAATTAATGGAATTTGCAGATTGATTTCTTTGATTAATGAGAATAATTAAATATGTTTAACACTATTTAATTTATTAAAAGACAACACATTTACTTGGTTTACATTTAAAACCAGCTCTTCGTCATTTAATGAAACACACGATGCTTTGAATATTGAACTTTAAGACTTAAGAAGTTGTAACATTATGCACATTTGGAAAGCTGCTGAAATGCAGTCTACATTTACACAGATTTACAACCAAACTCATGCTGCGTTCCAGGCAGGTTTTTGAGCCCGTAAGTCACGACTTCAAACCACGACGCACCACTTTGTAGCGATCCAGGCAAGTCACGCCAAACTGCCTGAGCGCAAGGAATTGTGGTAGCTAGATGTAAACAAATCAGCATGGTGGACCGTACGGGGCTTATGCTCATTTACAATAATTTCTATCGCCAAAGGTGCTTACTCCTTGCTTAGTTACCTTAACGTTAGCTATGCCCAACATTTCCATGTGGTGATATACTTTCATGACATACTTATTGTTTCAGACACATAACATTGTCCTACATAATCGTGTGTGTATTATTTATCATTATTATATTATTATTAATTTGATTGCAAAGTTACATTGTCCTAAAGTCTTACCGTGTACCACTTGCATTAACACCGCATCCGTAGGGGGCTATGTGACGTCAGAGCGCAGAACTGGGAGTACATCAATGTAGTATGAGTTCATGGGTAGGAAGTCACGGGTTTGAATGCCGTTCCAGTGAACTTTCACGGGTAGAAGGTTGGAAAAAAACGGGTTACGGGTTGCCTGGAATGCGACATCATACTGGTATTTTTATTTTTTTTCAGAAATCACAAGCGCATTTTCGGTAAATCCTGCGATTTGAACTGAACCGCAATTGAGAACTTTTGGCAACTTGTTGTCATGCGTGTCTCTTGTGTGTTGCACATTTTCATGTGTGATTTCTGTAACTTATAGTGAATGAGATATGAACTGTTCGTCAACTTACGGTTTTAGTCTGTCTTTCAGGTTTCCGCTCAGGTAAAAAAGCTGCGACGACTCCTGTTGTTCTCTTCTCTTATTTACTATGGTTACAGAGCCATCCATGTTAGAGCTGCACAATTAATAATAATAATTCACTATTTAAATTTAAACTTTTTTTGCAGCAGTTAAGCATTATAACTATGTGTGTTGGTTGTTTATAAACGTGCATTTATCACGTGACAAATGAACGAAAGGCTCTAATTATTTTCACAAAAATCAATCATGTTCCATAATTGTCTTTCAAATTTATATTTGCCTTAATTGGCTATTCAGCTTAACTCCAATGAATAGAATTACTATACACACAAAAACATAATTTAATTTTACTGAAAGATTTAATTAAAGATCAATTAAAACAGTAAAAGGACCCTAACTTCCTATCGACAAACTGATAAAGTTACACACAACACAACTTTGATAAAGAGCTTGTGTACAATCAGGGGCCAGTTGCAAAAAGTTAGTCACTGTGTTAAGACTTTACAGTCTTAAGCAGGCCTAGACTAGTTTAACCAAATTAGACAGGAGGTAGCCTAATATGGTACTTTTCTGATTCAAATTAGACCAATCAACCTTTTTATGTAACTGACTTGCATAAAAAAATTAAAAAAAAAGTTAGGACCAGTCTTGAAGAAAAAAAAAAGATGACTAAAATTTAAGTCTTGGCAGTTTATGCAATTGTCCACAGGTGCGTAGCAACCATTAGCCTAGGCTATAATCACCATTTGCATTTTTATTTTGGAAAAAGAAACTTTGGGCAAACAAAGCAATTCTAATCATTCATGAACTAAGCCTATTTAAGTGGTCTGATACACAGATGTGCGCTAATGTTAGCAATGGCACAATAAAAAAAATAAATAAATAAAAAAAACCTCACTCAAAAGAATCATCAGGACCAAAGACAAAAGCACCATTTGAAATTTGGAATTATTTTGGATTCACTAAATGTCGCACCGCTGGCCTGCAGTAGAGATGTTCTGTAAGCGAGTGCAACATCAAAACAGGAACGCTCCCATTATAATCAACAAAGAGCAGACATGGTGTAAATAAGAGATGTGTTGCGCAGTAAGTAGATTGTTTGCAGGAGTCCACAACCCTTCACACATTCACTGAACCGCATGCCTTAAACAGGCACATGTGTAAAATCACAGTGGCAGCTACAGTGATTATAATGAGATGGAAGTGTTCTAGTGTCTGAGCATCACTGGGTTTCTTTGTATAACTTATTCAGAATCACAGTTTTGTTTTTCATGCTGCTAAGTTTTTCGTGTTGTGAAGTTCAGCCACTTGCAAAGTTATAGTAACTGATATGTTACTTATATGTCTAAAGTGAACTTTATCAAAATAAAGTCAAAATAAAGTGTTACTTAGAAGGGTTTTTTAAATTTATATAAAAAAAAAAAATATATATATATATATATATGTACAAACCCGATTCCAAAAAAGTTGGGACACTGTACAAATTGTGAATAAAAACAGAATGCAATGATGTGGAAGTTTCACATTTCAATATTTTACTCAGAATACAACATAGATGACATATCAAATGTTTAAACTGAGAAAATGTATAATTTTAAGGGAAAAATAAGTTGATTTTAAATTTCATGGCATCAACACATCTCAAAAAGTTGGGACAAGGCCATGTTTACCACTGTGTGGCATCCCCCTATAACAGTCTGCAAACGTCTGGGGACTGAGACAAGTTGCTCAAGTTTAGGAATAGGAATGTTGTCCCATTCTTGTCTAATACAGGCTTCTAGTTGCTCAACTGTCTTAGGTCTTGTTTGTCACATCTTCCTCTTTATGATGCGCCAAATGTTTTCTATGGGTGAAAGATCTGGACTGCAGGCTGGCCATTTCAGTACCCGGATCCTTCTTCTACGCAGCCATGATGTTGTAGTTGATGCAATATGTGGTCTGGCATTGTCATGTTGGAAAATGCAAGGTCTTCCCTGAAAGAGACGACGTCTGGATGGGAGCATATGTTGTTCTAGAACTTGGATATATCTTTCAGCATTGATGGTGCCTTTCCAGATGTGTAAGCTGCCCATGCCACACGCACTCATGCAACCCCATACCATCAGAGATGCAGGCTTCTGAACTGAGCGGTGATAACAACTTGGGTTGTCCTTGTCCTCTTTAGTCCGGATGACATGGCATCCCAGTTTTCCAAAAAGAACTTCAAATTTTGATTCGTCTGACCACAGAACAGTTTTCCACTTTGCCACAGTCCATTTTAAATGAGCCTTGGCCCAGAGAAAACGCCTGCGCTTCTGGATCATGTTTAGATATGGCTTCTTTTTTGACCTATAGAGTTTTAGCCGGCAACGGCGAATGGCACGGTGGATTGTGTTCACCGACAATGTTTTCTGGAAGTATTCCTGAGCCCATGTTGTGATTTCCATTACAGTAGCATTCCTGTATGTGATGCAGTGCCGTCTAAGGGCCCGAAGATCACGGGCATCCAGTATGGTTTTCCGGCCTTGACCCTTACGCACAGAGATTGCTCCAGATTCTCTGAATCTTTGGATGATATTATGCACTGTAGATGATGATAATTTCAAACTCTTTGCAATTTTTCTCTGAGAAACTTTTTTCTGATATTGCTCCACTATTTTTTGCCGCAGCATTGGGGGAATTGGTGATCCTCCACCCATCTTGACTTCTGAGAGACACTGCCACTCTGAGAGGCTCTTTTTATACCCAATCATGTTGCCAATTGACCTAATAAGTTGCAAATTGGTCCTCCAGCTGTTCCTTATATGTACATTTAACTTTTCTCACTTTCAACATTTGATGTTATCTATATTCTATTGTGAATAAAATATAAGTTTATGTGATTCGTAAATTATTGCATTCCTTTTTTATTCACAATTTGTACAGTGTCCCAAATTTTTTGGAATCGGGTTTGTATATATATATATATATATATATGTAATTTGCCTACGTGGGCTATTGAATAATTTTAACCAAAAACCAGATATCTATGCCAACTTTTCACGGTCCATTTAACAATGGATAAAATCTTTTTTGTTTGTTTGTTTATTATTAAATCTCTTGGGTGGCAAGTGGCATTTTATTTTAACTTTTGAAAAAAAAAAGTTTTTGTTTACTACACAGTTGCTATTAAGAAGGGATACATGCATATTTCAGAAATAAAAAAAAAAAAAAAAAAAANNNNAAAAAAAAAAAAAAAAAAAAAAAAAGCAAAAACCCCAATTAATAAAATGTTGGAAGAGCAAAAATATCTAAGTTGAACTAATATTCTTGCTTGGACTTAGTTAAGAAAACATTAAATCTGAAAAAATATATTGAAAAAACATGCAGTTACAGTTCTGTTGGCATTTTTTTTGGCTTATCCTATGTATCTTTTCCATCTGAAGATCCATATGTCACAACACTATTTACAAGTACTGGTAAAATTTGTGTCGGAAAAATTAATGTCAGATATTATTCTCAGTGTTATGAGGTAACCACCGGTTGTGAGAATCTTCTAAGGCCCTGTGAGGGAGACCTTGGAAACAGAACAAACAGTGTCCACTCTCATACTTGTAATGGTTCTGCAATCCTTACAAAGGATAAGGACACAATCAGGGACTTATGGTAAGGACACCTCTGCTGATTTTGGGCACTCGTTGTAAAGTGGCACTAGTAAACACTCTAAAGCAAATTGCTTCCACACCCCTTCTCTGACAGCAAGGTGTTTTACTGTCTTCAAATGGAGCCACAAAATTCATGCAAATGAATAAGAGTTCTGGTTCAAACATTTCTCTGTGTGCTTTGCACAAAAGTACACATTTTGTGGAAATTGTCTTTGCTTAAAAGTTCTGCTTTAGAAGAACTCTCAACTTGCTGAGACATTCCCCGAGTTGATTTACGTAAATGAAAATGGGTCTTATCTAGATCCATGCCATAGAAACCATGGGTGTATAGCAACCATTATAACGATGTACTTTTGATAATATCTAAGTTCATTTACCAATTTTTTTAAAGTCCTTATTATTAGGAGCTTTGTTTTAAAGGTAGGGTAGGCAATTTCGGAGCGGCTAGCAATAGCAAGCTAGCTTTGAAAGCATGAGATCCCACGCTCTCCAAAGCTTCCAAAACACATGAACCCTGTTCAGCCAGAACAGATTCAGCAAAGCGTCATAAGAGACGGTGTTAATTTACCTCATGTCTCAAAGCACATAACTTTACAATAATAATGAACGTAAACAACATACAGAGCTCTTGTACCAGCTGACTGCTGCAGTTAATTTCGGTGTTGATAGTGTTGAAATGGAAAAGCATAAATCCGAGTCTGAGAATGTGAACAGCTCCGGGTAGAAGATCACAGGTTGCCATCTCTAAATTCGTTGTTTTGATTCAGGAGGAACTGTAAAAGGCGGCTGCTGTTTGTTTTAGGCGCTCAGTGGCTGCCTTATGGAACGGCTGATGACGTGTGGTGTCTGCACGAACAGGGTGCGTGGCTGTATGGAAATATATACGCTGACAGACCAAATGCAATGATTGGACGAATATTTTTTGGTCCTGAGACTTCCACAGACGATACATGTACTTTTAAATATTTAGAGTGCTTGTGTTTCAACCAGAATAACAAAAAGAGTTTATGAAAAAAATGGCCTGTCCTAGCTTTAAAGTATTTTCTTTTATTCCCTATTGTGACGTACATCTGACAGAAACAGCTTCTCAAGAAAAAATGTAGGGCGGGATTTTGTTCATCAGGAATTGATTGGATGTTTGTGGTTCGTTATTGGTGGATCTCATGTGAGTGACAGGTTGTCCAGCCCTTGTGTCAGTAAACATATCATCAGAAAAGAGGTGTTGCTGCAGGAGGGAGGTGAAGTTATTTTCATTAAAGATTATTAGGGCACATGAAATTAAAAAAAAGAAAAGAAGATGTACACGGATAAATAATTTCTATTAAATGTGGCAATATTCAATAAAAATAAATAAGAACTGTCAATTTTGATTTGATGGTGAATTGAAGACCAAGCAAATGCCTCTGCCAACTGGTTGCATTATTAGTTGGATCAATAAATGAATGTGGTAACACTTTTCTACGCTTTTCATTTGTAAACTGAAAGACCTTCACATGGAAAATGCCTCAAAAATTGCATGACAGCCCCTGCTGACATTTAGCTATCGGGAGGAGAATAATCATCCAACGTGTACCAGATCTGCTGGTAGATTATGGATTTGCCACAAGCAAATATTCATGTTTATGTAGTCATACATAACAATCAATGAACTAGTGGGTACACCTAGTAAATTGCAATCATTCGTATGGTGTCAGTGGGTGTAATATACCAGGTAATTTAAGAAAGGATTGAAAGGATGTAGGTCACGCTTGTTATTGGAAAAATAATTTTCAATGTGTTGTGTATGGAGAGCAGCTGTGGCATACTGTCAATTACCACAAAACGAGGAAACACGTTTACTTACAATGGTAGATAATTGAGCCATAGAATTGTGTATACCATAATTTTGAGGTGTACCATTTTTTTGTTAGTGGAAGAAAGACTTTGAAGATCAGTTTGCAGGAACGCTCCTCCAGGAATCGCCTTGCACTTAATTCCTGGTAAGTGTGTAGCTGCACTTTTCCTGTTCATTTTTATTGTCTGTAGAAATCAGCAGCCACAGCTGGTCAATAGACATTAAAGGATAAGTTCATATGGAGACTCTGTACGGAACCCCAAAAGGGTCATGGTGATAGGAAAACATTTAGATGGGATTAGAAACTTTGTGTTTCCTTGCAAAATGTAAGTGATGGAAATAATATGAGATGGGACGAAAATGTATTTAAAATTTTTAGCAAAATATTTCAATCCTTTTGTGAATGAATGTAAAGCTATTCTGGGCAACGCAATATTTTTGCAAGACAATGCAAAAGCATTGAAATATATTTTTTTCTCCCATTTCATATTTCTCCCATTACCATGCCGCCCTTAGGGGCTCCGTATTAAAGGGAGATGGGGAAAAAATGAGATGTTAGGAAAAATGTAATTACATTTAATAATTGTTATCTTCAGTTGATTTCATCTAAGGCTGTGACTGAAGTCAGTTGTAGTTATTTTGTTTCTCTTTTCTTCAGTGATTCTGCTTGTTAACAGCAGGTGTTCATCACTAATGCTCAATCATCACTTAATTAATTGCTTAATTATCTCATTAACTAACTCTGCTTCAGTGTTATTTTAACACTGTTTAGAGAGGGACCATAGTATGTACTGTGTGTACCTATGTACTCTGAGCAGAGTTGATTTAACTCTGGGGATTTTGCTGTGTACGCAAGTTTTTTTTTCTTCTTACAAAAACCCATCGCTTTGCCTCAGAAGGCCTTTATTAACCCCCTGGGGCCATGTGAATTACTTTTATGATGGATGGATGCACTTTTTTGAGCTTCAAAATCTTGAGCCCCATTCACTCCCATTATAAAGCTTGGAAGAGCCAGGATATTTTTAATATAATTCTTGATTGTGTTCGTCTGAAATAAGATACACCTACGATGGCTTGAGGGTGAGTAAATCATGGGATAATTTTCATTTTTGGGTAAACTATCCCTTTAAATTTTGAATAATTTTGATTTTTGTCTGTTGTATGAATTACTTTTTTGGTGCTTTTTGAAGCTATATGCCTATATGGAAAAGAGCCACTCTGAGACACTGCAAAACATCTCTTTAAGGGTTTGAGGGTGAATAAACGATGACAGGACATTCATTTTGGGGTAAACTATAGCAAAAAATATTCCTTTAAATCATGAAATAAAGAAGTCGTGAAACAGGCATGGTGTTGAACAGACATTCAGTGAACCAGTTTGAACTCAGTATATAGAGCATATCGTAAACAGTGAAATACTGCCACCCAGAAACAGCATCTCTACATCCCTGTCCTTATGCTGTATATCTCTCTATATAACCAGTGATCCCTCACTGGATCTCAATGTGAGGGATTTGCCACAGACCAGCGACAGATGTGCCGTGCCTTGTCCTCTCTTCCTCTCACTCTCTTCCCAGAGTCTATTTGTTTAGCGGGATTACAGCCTGTAATCTCTGGGGATGGCGGGCCACGACGCAAAGCGTTCGGCTCTTAAAGGGCCGGCGCACACGCAGGCAGTCGAGCTGAGGGACCCGTTCACATACCCAGTGTGTCTCCGAATGGACTCCCACCGCGCTTGGCTCTGCGGGACCTCAATTCTCTCCCAGCCAGGGTGTTTCTCAACAGGCCTGAATGGAAAATGGATGTTGATTTGATCCAGAGTGTGCAATGACACCTCTGACACAGTCCTTGTGGGCTCTGTGATAAATATTTAAAGAGCGAGAGAAAGAAATGTTTGATTGGAAAGAGAAAGCATTATGTAGAGAAACACTCACACTAAAACGGAGGGGGTTAGTGAGTGGGTGTGTGAGGAGGAAAGATGGAAAGCAAATGGCAGTCTACATGCTGCGCTGATTAGATATTCCTTTTGAAGGTACGTGTGGTGTCAGGTTTGCTTTGAGAGGCTTTTCTGCTCTTGATGTTTCTGGGGTAACAAAGACGTGACGAAGAAAGCATTCGCTGATATGAAGATTTTGTTACTCGCTTTCCTGTGGCACTTTGCAGGCAGCTGGCTGCTAATTTATTGAGCGTTGATGTTTGGCATCTTGTGGGCAGACGTGTTTGACTAACATTATCTGCTGAAGAGGGTTCACGACATCTTTATTTTCACCCAACACATGTGCACAGGCGTTTTTGATGTGTTGTGAAGACAATAAAAGAATATGTAAGAACAACAATAAAAGAAAATGTAAGAACAACAACCACATATAAATCACTCAAAAAATTAAAATGTTTAAAGAAAACTTTTCCAAAGCAATTTGATTAACATTTTAGAGGAAAGGATCACCACAAAATGAAAACTCATATTTTATTTTCCTGTGAATTTTTTTTTTTTTTTTACATCTATACACTCTAAAAAATGCTGGGTTAAAAACAACCCAAGTTGGGTTGAAAATGGACAAACCCAGCGATTGGGTTGTTTTGACCCAGCAGTTGGGTTAAATGTTTGCCCAACCTGCTGGGTAGTTTTATTTAACCCAACAATTGTTTACAAATTACTATAGGTCTGGCTTAAAATGAACCCAAAATAGGTTGGAAATTAAAAATCAGACTCATAATTACTAGAGGCAACAATAATAATAAAAAAGATGAGCATTTATTAATAAGCAATTTAATAAATGTTTATTGTTTAAATATTATTCAAAAAAAATATTAATAAATGTTTGTTTATTAAACATATTAATAAATGTTAATTTCCAACATATTTTGGGTTCATTTTAAGCACGAAATACAGTAATTTTTAAACAATATTTGGGTTAAATAAAACTACCCAGCAGGTTGGGCAAACACTTAACCCAGCCGCTGGGTTAAAACAACCCAATCGCTGGGTTTGTCCATTTTCAACCCAACTTGGGTTGTTTTTAACCCAGCATTTTTTAGAGTGTACAGAGCTCTTTTGCATATAAGGGCACTTCAGAGTGAATATGTCTTTCAACCTTAAAAAAACGGAAAATAATATCATAAAAACACCATAAAATACACTATAAAAGTGTACAACTCAAGTCATATGATAGATTTGTGTGTGATGCACAGACCCAAATTTGGTCATTATTATTGATGCCAATACCAAAATGCCATTATTTTAATATCATCTGAACGAAACATGCTAATTTGAATATTCAAAATATAGAATAAAATAGAATGAAAGTTGCCACAGAGGGGAAGATATTTACACCACTATACAAAAGTTTTGTTTGTTTTTTTATTTATTGTTTTTGAATTAAGTCTCTAATGCTCGCAAAGGCTGCATTTATTTGATCAAATACATAGTAAAAAATATTGTGGAATATTATTACAATTATTAATACATTTTCTATTTTTATATATATATTCCAAAATGCACTTTATTCCTGTGGTGGTAAAGCTGAATTTTCAGCATCATAACTCCAGTTTTCAGTGTCACATGATCCTTCAGAAATCATTCTAATATTCTGATTTTCTGCTCAAGAAACATTTCTTATTATTATCAATGTTGAACACAGTTGTGCTGATTTTTTTTTTTATTTTTTTTTTCCCTGGAAGCTGTGAAGATTCTGTGATGAATAGATTATAGATGGATAATTTTCTGTTTGAAAAAATAAAATAGAACAAAATGTATTTTTTATTTTTTTTGTGACAAATGTCGTTACTGTCACTTTTGATCAATTTAATTCCTCTTTGCCGATTAAAAGTATCACAAAAAACGAAATTGAACAGTAGTGTAAAGCAGAGCATGAAAATACAGTAAATTTACAGAACAGACAATTTACAGTAATTCACTTACAATGGAGGTTTAGCAGGTAAACAACAACATGAGTAAATGATGACAGAATAAATTCTGTTCAAGTCATCATTTTACACCAGGGAGGTGATTGAAGTCTACAATGTGTTTTTTCAAACAAGAAAAAATGTATGGCGGGACTTGACTTTATCCATCAAGAACTGATTAGGACCTTTGCTAATTGCTGCAATCTCTTGTGATTGACAGGTTGCTGAAGGGGATGGATTATTGCTGTTATCTATAGGAGAGTAAAGAATTGACAGGAAACAATATGAAGAGGGAATGGAATGGGGACAGACTGGATTCAAACAAGTCACCTGTCACTCTTGATGCTTCAGAAAGTACATAAAGAGATTGTAAAACTAACCCATATGAATTGAGCGGTTTAGTCCAAATTGACAGATTGAATTAGGCTTTTATTCACATATAACATTCATCAACTCACACATCAGTTGTGGTAAACAGAAACTCAAACATGTTTGCTTGACGTTGTGTTGATGTTGTGTTACGCAGCACGTTTGAGCTTCTGCAAGAACCAATGAGGTTTGTCTTGTGCGTCAAGCATGTACGGTTGAGCTTCTGTTTATGTTCACTGATCAATGTTTATATGTGAATAAAAGCCTAAATTAAATCTGTTCATCAAGAGATCGAGTCTCTTTGGAAAATTTGGACTAAACTGCTCAATTCATATGGATTAGTTTTATGATCTCTTTATGAACTTTATGAAGTGTCAAAGTGTCAGTTGTGTAGCTGTCAATGGAGGGACAGAAAGCTCTCAGATTTTATCAAAAAGATCTTCATTCGTGTTCCGAAGATGAACAAAAGATGAGGGTGAGTAATTAATGACAGAATTGTCATTTTCAGGTGAACTAACCCTTTAAAGGGTTCTGTCAGGCGCTTCATACATCTTCAACGAACCGAAGAGAGCGCACGTCACTCCTCTCTTCATCACTCTGCATTGGCTGCCAGTAGCTGCTCGCATCCAATTCAAGGCTCTGATGTTTGCCTACAGAACAACCGCTGGCTCTGCACCGCTATACCTTAACTCACTACTTCAGACTTACATGCCCTCCAGAAACTTGCGTTCTGCAAGTGAACGGCGCCTTGTGGTGCCATCACAAAGGGGAAAAAAATCTCTCTCCCGGACCTTCTCCGGGTCTGTTCCTGGCTGGTGGAATGACCTGCCACGTTCTATCCGAGCAGCTGAGTCTCTAGCCATTTTCAAAAAAATGCTAAAGACATATCTTTTTCGTCAGCACTTGACCCAGTAATAGTAGCACTTACTTTGATTTCTATTCTTCTTCCATCTATTTGTGTATTTTATATTAAAAAAAAAAAAAAAAAAAATTAGTGACATAACTGTGACTTCACACAGCACTTACATACTGTTGTTCTCATGTTGAGTTTGATTTGATTCTACTGTTCTCATTTGTAAGTCGCTTTGGATAAAAGCGTCTGCTAAATGACTAAATGTAAATGTAAATACATAGAACCTTTCAGGGCTTCCCATCATGGGATCATTTTACGGATTTAGTTTTAATTTCATTATTCATTATTTCATTTATTTTCATTTTAGTTTTAATGTTTTAATTCATTTTAATTAAATTCTATGAATTAAACAGTTCATATACAATATCACTAGGAAAAAAGTAAATAACCAATTAAAACTGAAATTATTATGCAATCATTTAAGACATTTCTCCTTATATAGAACTTTTTTGGTGTCAAGTGTTCTTTAAAATTGAGAAGAACCCTAGGGTTCTATATAGAACTCAATTGAATTTTTTCCCCCCTAAAAGTGTACATACTGTAAGCATCACTGCTTAATATGTTGAAGCATGTGCCAGTCACATCAGTTTCCAACATATGTGGCCTCCATGATGTAATTTCCAACAAAATTATTCATGTAGTCCCAATGCTAATGGAATAATTAAATTTACACGGATTGCATGCAATAAAATTAACTTTAAAGAATTGTATCGAATTAGCTCTTTTTAATTAACCAAACTGACCAAGCAGCAAAAATCCATTTTTCGAGTCTTGTTCAGAGTGTGCACTGTCTCTCGCTTGGTGTTCGGGAAGAAAACTGACCACATAACCATCTGCCACAGAGCATTCTGCTGCTTGTTTTGGCCCATCTAGATGCACGACACTTTGAGATCATGAAGTTTCTCATAATGGACTGCATCTTCATATCCCATAACACCCATAATTTTCCATAATGTGCCTGCAGTTTGAGTCATTTGTGTTCATGCCTGCCTATTAGAATGCATGGACATCTATATGTCTTAAAGCCATTTTCAGTCTGTGCAAAACTAAGTTGGGAGTTTTCAATAATAATACTAGTAAAATAATAAATAAGAACATTTAAATATTGAAATAACAATAAATCATGGAGGCATACAGTAACTTTGCCTGTATGCAGATGTAGGCTGTTTCTGTATCTGTCTGTGCATGTTTTATGGAGTGTGTGTGTGTATAGGAATCAATGCTTGTGATGTAAGTACCAGTAATCACTGCGGGTGAATGTAAATGCTTTATATATTTTCCGACCGGGTCACCCGAGGCAGAAGAGAGCAGGTCATGCATGCAATACTCTCTCCCTGACACATACTCCGAAACCGAAAGGCACATTGTAAATGTCAGTACACTGAGTACCTCAAGCTTCATACAATGTGATTTTTGTTTTGAAATCTTCCAGAAATAGCCCAGTTATGAAATCAGTTTATATATATAATTAGCCAGCACTATCACCATTCTGTTCACACGTTATACAAGTAAAGTGGCAAAAATGTGATATTCTACAGGTGCAGCCATGTTAGAGTAGTTATAAAATGCTGGCTGGTAGCAATCTGCTTTCATAATGTCCTGTAATTTACGAATGTAACACATTCGGACCACTGAAAAAAAAAATTTAGAGAAAAAGAAAACGGGGAGCGTTTGGGATGTTAATGGTGTAGAAATGATACTCTTTACATTTTGCCTCATATTAGGGATGCACGATATATCAATGCCAATATGGGCTTATATTAAAGTGCACCTATTATGCTTTTTTAAAAGTTTCTAATTTTGTTTTGGAGATCTCCTACAATAGTTTTACATGCATCGAAGATCAAAAAACACTTTAAATCTCTCATAAAATATATTGAAGAGTCACCATTTTTCTCACAGTGTCTGAAACGGTTCAATAAAGGATTCATTCTCTCTAAACCCCTCCTTTCCGAGAGCCTTCTCTGCTCTGATTGGTCAGGTGGCCCAGTCTATTGTGATTGGTCTATCACTTACAGCACGTGTCGGAAACGAATCATTCATTTTATGTGAATTTCAGCTCCAGAAGCTTCCTCAGCACTTTTACACACACTGACACCAACAGTAATGAAGGCGTTGCAGTTCTCGGGCAGCCAATGAAGAACACATGCGGGCATTATGCAAATTTGTTACAAGCCTAATGTGGGTTTGTGCAGGAAGTAAAACTGGAATTACTGACAACTCGTTTTTCAGGCAGTTCAGAATTGGTTCTCCATTTCAAAACTCCATTTATCGTGCACTTTAATCTTTAAAACTTTGCCTACCTTTTACATTCACAAACAGCTATATTACACAAAAGCGGAACGAAACAGCGTTACTTGTGCGCACTGCGCTACTCACGAGCAGCGTTGCCAAGTCTACGGTTTTCCCGCGGAATTTTTCAACCAACAATTCAACAACATTTATCATGGATTTACTGTGGTACTAACTGTAACCGTGGTATTTTGTCACAAAATTTAGGTTAATATCTCATTTTATTTCGTTTTTAATGTAAACATGCATTAAATGAGTAATAAAGGCCAAATTACAGATTATTTTTTGTCATAAATTTGCAGTTTTGTGCATTCGTATTTATATAAAATGTGTTATAGACTAAATACCATAAAGCCATTCTAGAATATAATTTGTTTAATTTACTTTTTACCATGTAGTGAGGTGCCATGTGTGGTTTTACCTGTGGTGATCTAATTAGAGTACTTTTTAAATTTAAATAAGAATAGAGTTCTAACTCAGTAATATTTAAATTTCACTCTTTAAAAATGAGGTTGTTAGAAGTTTTACAGATACTGTTTGTGCATTAAATTTACCTCTGTCTTGTCCTTTATATATATATATATAAATTGAGAAGAAACCGGCCGCCAGATGTGTCCACAACATCAAATATGGCCCCCTTTTAAAAAAGTTTGGACACCCCTGCACTACATGAAAGGTAATTTCCGAAAAAGCATAATACGGACACTTTTTTTAGACCAAATGGTATGGATTTTTTTAAATCAGATTATCAGCCAGAATTAAAATCGGTCCATCCCTAATATCAGCACATTGGCTCATTATAAAACAGCCCTCGTCATCTTTGGCTCCATCACCTTCCAATCCCGTGATCCCTCAACCTGTATTTGTGAGGTGAACACCTACAATCCCCCAGTTTATCGCTCTGCACAGACTATACAGGGCCCTTTTCTTGTTTGCATGTCTGTGCATGTATGCATGTTTGTTTCATTCATCCCTTTGTGTCCACCTCCTTTTAAACCCCATGCATCTCCTTTGTATATGTCGTCGCTCATGCCAGCTGCTTTCTGAAGCCACAGGAGTTCCCGTAGTTTCCAGGCTTTAATTAGCCTCGGAGGATCAACACACCTTCAGGTGCTATAGCGCTCTCACACGTACACGTGCAAACATATGCACTTTTCTTCTCGCCGAAATCAGCTATAATTCAGCTTTATATGAAGTCCCAGCAGGCTCTCTATTCCATACCTTAATGAATTAAGGACCGGGGAATAGTGAAGGGAAATAATGATCAAATGTGGCTTCCTCATCTCCACCAGTTACATGTGCATTTGGGTTTATTGAAAGCGAGAATGCAGGCAAAGCTGACATTTTTTTAATTGTGAGCATGTGCCTCTCTGCCCCCTCCCCTCTTAACATCTCTAGATTTCAAACATTAGCAAAACACCTCATCAGCACCCAAACCCACACATACAGCCCAGCTAGAGAACCTGCTAATTGGCATTTTGGTATGCATGACTGGGAGTGCACAAATGCTCATGTTTACTAGTTTTACTAGACTTTAGTAGTACTAGAAAAGTAGTCGACTAGTCAATGTTTACCTTATGGAAATGGCTCACAATACACTGTGAAGCATCAGCTGCCTTTTCTGTTGTTTCTGACCAATCCAATGCCTCACTGATGGAGAGTGAGTGAGTGGAGAGACTGTCCATTCAGCTGAGACGAAAGCGTGCTTATATCCATTATCCGATCCACACAGCAAAAAAAAAAAATATTTAGGGCCCGAGCACTGATGGTGTGAGGACCCTATTGTTATTGCTCGGTCAATTATTTCTTCTTTTCCAAAATGAATCACATTTTTGAGGGCCTAAACATGCTCGAAAACTCATGAAACTTTGCACACGCATCAGAAGTGGTGAAAATGTACATCTGATGTGGGTTTCAGAATTAGGTGTGGCAAAATGGCTCGATAGCGCCACCTACGAAATTTCAATTAAGAGCCCTTTCCGGACAAGTATGAAATTCGGTAGACAGATGTAACAGCCCAATACCTATAAAAAAGTCCCTCTGTGCAAAATCTGAAAAACCAACAGGAAGTGAGATATTTTGAATTTTCTCTGCAAAATTTTTGCAGTTTTTGCCATTTCCAGATGTTGTACTTTAACAAACTCCTCCTAGAGATTTAATCAGATCAACATCATATTTGGTCAGTCTAAATTGCAAAGACCTTGTGTTTTCACTGAAGGGCGTGTCTGTGGTGGCCTGACAAAATTCAATGTTTCACCATGAAACAGGAAGTTGTTGTAACTCGGGCATACGATGTCCGATCTACCCCAAACTGCACGTTTAACAAGAGTCCTGGCCTGAAGACATCTATATGCCAATATTCAGTTAGTCATTGCGCCACCTGCTGGCAACAGGAAATGGCATGCTTTGCACTGTAATTCACTCCCAGAAACACATTTAAATATGCAATGAAGTACCAAGCATGCTAGAAACACGTTAAATCATGCAACACTTCCAATCCCGTGCGATTAACGCCACAAAACAGGAAGTTTTTGTAACTCAGGCATACAATGTCCAATTTGCTCTAAACTTCACATTTGATAATAGTCCTGGCCTAAAGACATCTACATGGAAATATTCAGTTACAGTCAAAGCGCCACCTGGTGGCAGCAGGAAGTGTGGCACTTTGAAATGACTTTGCCATAATTCTCCTGTATTTACTCACTTACATGTATGTCGTCCACTGTTCACAGGTTTTCCTAAGGCCAACAGGTGGCGGTGAGCCTGGGTGCGAGGGACCTTTCATTGCTGCTTGCAGCTTTAATTTGATCTTGTTTTACAGTAAATAAATTGAGTCATCTTCATAAGACAGTTCTTAAAAAGCAAATAAATCTTGAATTAAGTTTTTCTTCTACGACATCTACGACTGTTTTTTGTTTTTGTTTTGTGATGGTTGTTCATGAGTCCCTTGTTTGTTCTGAGCAGTTAAACTGCCCAATATTCTTCAGAAAAATCCTCCATGTCCTGCAGATTCTTCAGTTTAAAAGCATTTTTTGCATATTTAAACCAATTCCAGCAGTGACTGTATGATTTTGAGATCCATCTTATCACACTGAGGACAATTGAGGGACTCAAACACAACTATTAAAAAGGTTAAAACATTCACTGATGCTCCAGAAGGAAACACGATGCATTGAGAGCCGGGGGTGAAAACTTTTTGAGTTCAAAGATCAAGGTAAATTGTACTTAATTTGTCTTCCGGGAAGTATCTTCTGTTGCTTCAGAAGGGCAGTACTAAATAAATAAAAAGATATTTAAATAAAGTAAGAAAAATTTGGACTTCATCCTGTTCAAAAGTTTTCACCCCCTGGCTCTTAATGCATCGTGTTTCCTTCTGGAGCATCAGTGAATGTTTGAACCTTTTTTAATAGTTGTGTTTGAGTCTCACAGTTGTCCTCGGTGTGAAAAGATGGATCTCAAAATCATACAGTCACTGCTGGAAAGGGTTCAAATATGCAAAAGATGCTGGAAAACTGAAGAATCTGCAGGACCTGGAGGACTTTTCTGAAGAATATTGGGCAGTTTAACTGTTTAACAGTTTAAGGACAAACAAGGGATTCAAGAACAACCATCACAAAACATAAAAACAGTCAAAGATCATCCAGGTAATCACACACAGTATTAAGAATCAATGGTTCACAAACTTTGGAACGGTGTCATTTTAATAAATTCAGCTATTTTTTTGTCTTGTGAATTATATGTTTATGTAAAATATCTTACTCAGGACAGTACTCAAAAAATAACACGCATTTTGCATGATCTCTCTTATTTTGTTAAAATTTTTCACATTCTGCAAGGGGTTCAGAAACTTTCAAGCGGCACTGTATAATATATATATATATATATTATTCACTTATATATGTATGTGTGTGAATATATACTGTATATATATTCTGCAAAACCTCTCTTTTAGTGCTTTTCATGTGAATACATGATGATAGAATTGCCATTTTAAGGTGAACTATGCCTTTAAAGATAGAAGGCGACAAATTCCTCCCCTAATGACACTCTTTCTGAAACGAATAAATCAACGGCGTCAAATCTGTTGCCAAAGTATGATTTATGCATTTCTCTCTCCCTGAGCATCTTCCATGCCATCCATCACATTCGCCAAAATCCCAGAGAACATGGGTTAAATTATCTTCACCTCATCTCTCCTTATGCATCTGGAGTGTGTTGAGGGGGTGGGACATCTCTGAAGTTGAATAATAATCTAAATGTCATTAATCATTAGTCCACAGTCCGTCCCTTTCTCCGGCTGTCTCTCTCTCTCACGCAAAAAGTCTAGAAAGGTGCGATCTGTCTGGCGTGGATGTCGCACTCTGTCACTTCCCAGTACACCCACATGTTTATTGTTGACTGCCTGTGTGTCTCCATTCGTGGCGGGAGCCTTGGTGACTGTGCACATGAGCGCTCTCTTGCACGTCACACGGAAATATCCATCCTCCCCAAGGGCTTCGGCAGCTTGAGGGTTTGACATCTAGATGAATGGGATGTTCATGGTCCGCTTGGCCCGCTGTTCCCTAACTGTAGAAGCGAACAGCATGCAAGAAGTCAGATGCCAAAGGCATTAGATTCATGTAGATTCAGCTTTATGGCTCAGCTCCAGATTCTCATTGGATAAGACACATTTAAAGCCACTGTAAAAGAACAGATATACGCACACCTGTGAGCATACGTGCATACATCAGTTGAATTCTGAATTAATGTGGCAAAATATGGAATATATATATATAGACAATGCAACAGTACTTTGTATGTAAAGTCTACTCCAGCATGTCTGCGTTAAAAAAGTAATCAGAAGTATTAAAATAATAATATATATAAATATATTTACCAGTTGACATTTGCCATTGGCCACCCCCAGAGTGTTGTGACTGCTGCCGCCCATCATGTTCTCCAGTAAGTGCACTGTGAATATATGAGGTTCATTAGTTTCAGAGAAATCCAGCAACAGGTGTGCTTGAGAAAAACGTGTGACCTTGAATTTACATTTGATAGATTCTTGAAAACAACATCAGAAGGTTTTAAGCTGGACTCTTCAGAGAGTCTCTTCAGAGTGCCGTTGCCTAGTGATGACACAGTGCTGTGTTTAGCAGTCATCTAACCCTCTTTTTAGTTAAAGAAACCCAGGTGTGTGAAATTTAGCCCCAGTCCTGAACTGCTGCGACTGGTGTGGTGCACAGCATAAAGGAGCTTGCTTAGGGAAACCCAAAACTGCAGACTGCTCATGTTGTTCAAATGCAGCATATTTACTTTGATTAGCTTAGAGAATGCAACCTTTTCACATGAAGTGCCATTTTTAACTGCCATATCATCCACACTGATAATATGTACATTGCAAAAAAAATTGCAGTAACATTCTGTCATTTACAAAGTACTGGTTTGTACACTGGAGAGTGAAAAACAACATATAAATTAACCACAGTGCATTAATACCTTGGCTGTGAGTGGGTCTGAATATATATATGGGAGAGTTGGGTAAGATGAGCCAGTGGGTAAGTTGACCCACCCCCTTTATCTTGGCAACCGTACACTTTTATTGTCGTCTGACCATATATTGTGGAACCAGCCATTATTTCTGGCAGACTGTGAAAAGGAGAAGCACATGGGAGGAGTGGAAGGCACCCATTTACTTTAAATACTGTTTTTGGCTTGTCAAAGTAAAATTTTTGCAAAACGGATATAAAGTAATGGCTGTTACATCAAAGCAAATTTGTCCAGGTCTAAAAATCTTTATGTTCCATATTGGTGATTAAGCAATGTATAAAACCATGCAAATCATTTAGCTAAATATTAGTGTGAATTGGTAAGCTAGCTAGTTTTGTACAAAATGTCAGCTATGGGGCAAAGTGAGCCAAATGATGTGGGGTAAATTGAGCCAGTGTTTTAACTTACCCCACCATAAGGCACTGCAGTTAAGTTAAATCTCTGAAGTATAAACTGGTATAATTTCAATGTAATATTATGCAATTTGTTTAGTTTATCATTCAAGTTAGCTTTAAGAAAATAAATATGACTATTTTTAAAATGAAATTTGATTATTAAATTAGTTTTAAAAGAGGTAAATTATGGTTTTGATTCAGATTTAGTTAGATGGTCAGTTTACACCCAGATGGTGCAACTTACCCACTGACTCGGATCAACTTACTCATAACCTGGGGTAAAATGAGCCACAGGAACACTTTTTTTAAAAAAATAAGGAGCCATATTTTTAGAATCCTTTGTCATAGATGTATTCTGATCATTTATAATGATAGGAAACATCCTGAAATTACTTTAGACAATTTATGTTGTTCATACAACTAAATTGTTTTTTGTACAAATTACTCAATGTAGTTGCGTGGAACCACTTGACACTGCTTTAAGTAAATCCAACAATACATTTTTTTTATTTTTTTTTGTCAATTTGCTGAAACATCATTCTTTCTGATCCTCTGTGGTAGGACGAGCTTTGGGCCAACCATTATCTGATGTGCCGAGACCATCAAAAGACATTTGATGTGTTTAAAACTAGCTACTTTTCATAAAAGGTTAAATTTATGTCAGATAATCTTTATCAAACATACTGTATCTAATCTTCTTCATGTTCTTGCACAACAAAAACATGGGATTTGTGCCACTAAACACTAAAGTATACTGTTTTCATGCAACAAACATGCAAATATCAAACTAAACAGACTCCATTTCATCACAATGACCGGACCCTGAGGAAGATTGTGGAGAAGGACCGATTCCAGACCTTGGGGGACCTGCGGAAGCAGTGGACTGAGTCTGGAGTAGAAACATCCAGAGCCACCGTGCACAGGCGTGTGCAGGAAATGGGCTACAGGTGCCGCATTCCCCAGGTCAAGCCACTTTTGAACCAGAAACAGCGGCAGAAGCGCCTGACCTGGGCTACAGAGAAGCAGCACTGGACTGTTGCTCAGTGGTCCAAAGTCATTCGGAAATCAAGGTGCCAGAGTCTGGAGGAAGACTGGGGAGAAGGAAATGCCAAAATGCCTGAAGTCCAGTGTCAAGTTCCCACAGTCAGTGATGGTCTGGGGTGCCATGTCAGCTGCTGGTGTTGGTCCACTGTGTTTTATCAAGGGCAGGGTCAATGCAGCTAGCTATCAGGAGATTTTGGAGCACTTCATGCTTCCATCTGCTGAAAAGCTTTATGGAGATGAAGATTTCGTTTTTCAGTGCCAAAACCACTGGTAAATGGTTTACTGACCATGGTATTACTGTGCTCAATTGGCCTGCCAACTCTCCTGACCTGAACCCCATAGAGAATCTGTGGGATATTGTGAAGAGAAAGTTGAGAGACGCAAGACCCAA
Source organism: Anabarilius grahami (assembly GCA_003731715.1). Taxonomy (NCBI): domain Eukaryota; kingdom Metazoa; phylum Chordata; class Actinopteri; order Cypriniformes; family Xenocyprididae; genus Anabarilius; species Anabarilius grahami. Next base: position 645,100 of record RJVU01073134.1, read on the forward strand.
CACTCTGGATGAGCTTAAGGCCGCTATCGAAGCATCCTGGGCCTTCATAACACCTCAGCAGTGCCACAGGCTGATTGCCTCCATGCCACGCCGCATTGAAGCAGTCATTTCTGCAAAAGGATTCCCGACCAAGTATTGAGTGCATAACTGAACATAACTATTTGAAGGTTGACTTTTTTTGTATTAAAAACACTTTTCTTTTATTGGTCGGATGAAATATGCTAATTTTTTGAGATAGGAATTTTGGGTTTTCATGAGCTGTATGCCAAAATCATCAGTATTAAAACAATAAAAAACCTGAAATATTTCAGTTGGTGTGCAATGAATCTAAAATATATGAAAGTTTAATGTTTATCATTACATTATGGGAAATAATGAACTTTTATCACAATATGCTAATTTTTTGAGAAGGACCTGTATATATGTATATATATAAGCTATTCGGTCATTCAAAACATGTTTTACATGTGAACTATAGATTGTCATGGGCTCATTCTGACACATGAAGCACAACCAGTACATGCTAATATTATTGTGTCAGTGTTTGTTGTTTTCTCACAGTTGCATTAGAAACATGACAGAAGATATGACAGGAGATGCACCAAAACATGATTAGAAATATCAAAGGATCTTGTTACACCATCTTAACATGGGGGAACACAAATAGATTTATTTTTGGTCCAAAGTATATCGGAACACAATTTGAAATGAAGTGTTGTCACAGCATTTCCTTTGCCAGACAAATTGAACGGGGAGTTTGTGCCAGCACTTTGGGCTTTCCCATTTTCACAGCAGGCAGATTATTAGTGGCGTTTGCGAAGGCAAACATCACTAGTACTATTATTCATAACCAAGTAGTGTTGTCCCAAATTGTCAGTAGTCGATATTCTTGATACCCATTTCAATACCACAACAAAAACTAACTTGCTACCTTACACTTATTTGAATTATTTAAAAATGAAATATTAATGCAAACTAATTATGAGTTGAAAGGCATGTAGCCTTCAAACATCTTTCAGTTAAGTAAACATTACTTGATTTTTAAAATGTATTCAAGACAAGTAAACACTTCATAAAATGAGCAACGCAAAATATTACAAGCAACAGAACAAAGAGTGCTTGCATTTTGCAAATGCGACAATCCGCCTGTGTTATAAATGTCTTTACTGTCACTTTTGATCAGTGGAATGCGTCCTTGCTGAATAGAAATATTAATTTCATTGGACAGTAGGGTAATGCTAGAGGCTTAATAAAGCCAATAAGAAACCACCCACAACACCCTAGCAACCACATAGCAATCTTTTCACAGTCAAATACCACTCACCACTGATGTAAAAATCTATTGTATTTACATCAATGTGGTGTTTGTAAAATGATGATAGTTGTTTATTAGCACTGTCAAGTTCTGGAAGCATGAGGAGAAAAGTACAAAATACAGCAGTGAGGAAATTAGACTGATGAAAAGGACATGACATTTCTTTCCCCCCCCCCACCCACTTTCTTTTTGATTCGTTTCCATATGCAGCATCTGTTCCTCCATCTACCTTCCTCGTTTGAGTATGATTAACACCACCTGATTTTAGCACATGTAAATAAATTCACACTCAGTCCCTCCAACATTTATTCACATCACTTTTACACCTCCAACTGCTGGTGTGTCCTAACAGAGATAATTTTAGCAACGCAACCATGCAAAACGGCAGGAAGAGAGGGAAAAAAAGGCCTGCCAAGGTATGTTTACATACCTTTTTCAAGAATTCAAATGTTTCTGGTTGCCAAATCGCTCTCAACTTCACTGCTGTGCATGCTAACAGATGGAATTATGTGCTCTATTATGCCAGCTCTCTCTCTATTTTTTATCTTGTGTGTGTGTGTGTGTGAGAGAGAGAGAGAGAGAGAGAGAGAGGAAGTTTCTTTCAGGAATCTTTTGAAAAAGGAGCCCACACATGCGATCGTATGGCTGAATAACTCTCCTCTGTTTTTTAAAGTTTTACTGCCAGCAATCCGATGCGTCTCTCCTCCCCCAGTAAACAGCGTGTGTGTTCCTACTCCCATCAATAACTTAGCCAGTGCTGTGAAATATGATTACGAACACAGAGACTTTGTTGACACTCTCAGCGATTTTTTGCAGTTCCCGCAGCTTTTCTCTAATTTTGTCTGTTCACTCATCTCTCCTCCTGTTCCGAGAGAGAAACGTCTTGAAAAACAAAGTTCCGCCCACCCTCAGGCTTCAGGCCCTCGGAAGTGTCTGCACGTACCTTGCAAAACGCTTGTGTTTAACAGTAAAACTAAACTGCGTAGGTTTGGGGGACATAATTTAAGTGCTGCCAAACCGACCACACGGAAGTGCCCACTTATAACACAGAGCCTTCCAAAAACACCCAAATATAAATTGCATATGAGTGAATGAATGAGTGCATTTGCACTTAAAGGGATAGTTCACCCAAAAAAGAAAATTCTGTCATCATGTACATCATTTACCCTCAAGTTGTTTCAAACCTGTATGAATTTCTTTGTTCTGCTGAACATAAAAGAACATATTTTGAAGAATATGGAAAACCAAACAGTTGATGGACCGAACTGAATTCCATAGGAAGTCATTGGGGCTTTGGTTTTGTTACCGACATTCTTCAAAAATATCTTCTTTTGTGTTCAGCAGAAGAAAGAAATTCATACAGGTTTGGAACAACGTGAGGGTGAGTGAATGATGACAGAATTTTCATTTTTAGGTGAACTATACTTTTAGGCAAGTGATAAAATAAGATTATGAAAAAAAACTATGCAATTTGGAGTGAATCTCATTAGTCTTATTTACATGTGTGAACAGAATAAAGGAGAAGCTTCAAATTCCCTGAACTCACACTGGTTGACATCATGATAAAAATAGCAATGTTTTAGTGTCTTGCAGCTCTAAATAAGAAACATAAATGGCAACAATTTAAAGGTGTATATACACTAGAGAGAATGCTGCAAATTAAACTTTTTCATTGGGGATTATGCGACCAAAAGGTGAGAAAATGTTTCTGCAAAAGACTTCTGGAAAACCAAATTGCTACTTTCCTGCTTCATTTCAAACTGACTGCACTCTTCAAATGCATCTTACACATTCCCATCTATCAGAGCTTTCTTTAGTACGTAAGCACTCTCACAGGTTCAAGTTAGTTTTGACCAAAGCAATTTTAGTACTCTGAAGCACGTGATTAAGCTTCTACTTTTTATGATAGTGTATTTCTTCATCAGAATTAACAAACAAGTAACTTAAAGAGTAAAAAGTAGTTGTAACTTTATTTCTCATAACAGCAAATTTGCATCTCATAACTGTCACATGATTTCTCGTATTGTGACCCTATATGTCATAATTGCAATGTATTTCTTAAATACACTACCGTTCAATAGTTTGGGGTCGGCAATATTTTTGAAATATATCTCTTATATTCGCAAGCTGCATTTATTTAATAAATACAGAAAACACACTAAAACAATATTGTGAAATATTATTACAATGTAAAATAATTTGAATATACTTTAAAATGTAATTTATTCCTGTGATGTCAAAGCTGATTTTTCAGCATCATTACTCCAGTCTTCATTGTCACATGATCCTTCAGAAATCATTCTAATATGCTGATTTCCTGCTCAAGAAACATTTCTTATTATTATCAATGTTGAAAACTGTTGTGCTGCTTCATATTTTTGTGGAAACCATGATACATTTTTTTGTACATTTTACTCCCCCCAAACTTTAAATGCTAGAGTAAATACACTGCTCAAAAAATATTAAAGGACACTTTTTAATCAGAGAATAGCATCAAGTCAGTTAAACTCCTGGGATATTGATCTGGTCAGTTCAGTGGCAGAGGGGGTTGTTAATCAGTTTCAGCTGCTTTGGTGTTAATGAAATTAACAACAGGTGCACTAGATGAGCAACAATGAGACGACCCCCAAAACAGGAATGCTTTTACAGGTGGAGGCAACTGACATTTTTTTCCCTACTCATCTTTTCTGACTGTTTTTCACTAGTTTTGCATTTGGCTAGGGTCAGTGTCACTACTGGTAGCATGAGGCGATACCTGGACCCTACAGAGGTTGCACAGGCAGTCCAACTCCTCCAGGATGGCACATCAATATGTGCCATTGCCAGAAGGTTTGCTGTGTCTCCCAGCACAGTCTGAAGAGCATGGAGGAGATTCCAGGAGACAGGCAGTTACTCTAGTGGAGCTGGACAGGGCCGTAGAAGGTCCTTAACCCATCAGCAGGACCGGTATCTGCTCCTTTGTGCAAGGAGGAACAGGATGAGCACTGTCAGAGCCCTACAAAATGACCTCCAGCAGGCCACTGGTGTGAATGTCTCTAACCAAACAATCAGAAACAGACTTCATGAGGGTGGCCTGAGGGTTCAACGTCCTCTAGTGGGCCCTGTGCTCACTGCCCGGCACCGTGGAGCTCAATTGGCATTTGCCATTGAACACCAGAATTGGTAGGTCCGCCACTGGTGCCCTGTGCTTTTCACAGATGAGAGCAGGTTCACCCTGTGCCCGTGACAGACGTGAAAGGGTCTGGAGAAGCTGTGGAGAACGTTATGCTGCCTGTAACATCGTTCAGCATGACCGCTTTGGTGGAGGGTCAGTGATGATCTGGAGAGGCATATCCATGGAGGGACACACAGACCTCTACAGGCTAGACAATGGCACCCTGACTGCCTTTAGGTATCGGAATGAAATCCTTGGACCCATTGTCAGACCCTACGCTGGTGCAATGGGTCCTGGGTTCCTCCTAGTGCATGACAATGCCCGGCTTCATGTGGCGAGAGTATGCAGGCAGTTCCTGGAGGACGAAGGAATTGATACCACTGAATGGCCCCCACGCTCGCCTGACCTCAATCCAATAGAACACCTCTGGGACATTATGTTTCGGTCCATCCAACGCCGCCAGGTTGCACCTCAGACTGTCCAGGAGCTCAGTGATGCCTTGGTCCAGATCTGGGAGGAAATACCCCAGGACACCATATGTCGTCTCATTAGGAGCAGGCCCCGACGTTGTCAGGCATGCATACAAACACGTGGGGGCCATACAAACTACTAAGTACCATTTTGAGTTGCCGCAATGAAATTTCAGCAAAATGGACTAGCCTGCTGCATCATTTTTTCATTTTGATTTTCGGGGTGTCTTTGAATGCAGTCCTCTGTAGGTTGATCATTTTCATTTCCATCAAACGATGTGGCATCCTTTCATTCCTAACATTACCCAGTCCATATCAGTATAGATATCCAGCATATTTTTCCCCCTTGAGATCTGATGTGTTTTCAAAGTGTTCCTTTAGTTTATTTTATTTTTGAGCAGTGTATATATAATATATAATTAAATAATTATTGATGTTGTGAGAAATGAAGGCACAATTAGGAGACATATAATATGAGAAATATAATTATGTCCGTTTTTGAGAGATTGTGAGAAATAAAGTAGCATTTACAATTGTAACTTCCTTTCTCATAATATGACTTAACACTTTATGACTGTGGCTCTCTTGACTATCTCACAAGAAACTGTAAAAGTAAAGTATAGTGTAAAGTACATTTTCTTTTCCTCTGAGATGGAAATTGGCTTTTAAACACTGTGTTCTCTCAAGAGTAAAGACTGTAATGTTTCAGTTACTCAACAATCACAGGGCTAGTGGGTATAACTAAATAAGTCAACAGACATAACTTCATCTTTCCATAGTTGTTTGTTCGGATTTGGTTCATGATTTTTCTGGGAGTTATGTTGCAGGACTCCTGTAAATAAACAAACTCAGTTTGTACAGAACGGGATTTATACAGGAGTGACAGCCATTTGTAACTTCAGTGTGAACATTACCAGAAATGAAATAAATTAGATTTATAAAATGTAAAACATGAGTAAAATCATTAATTTTGTGTTAAAGTGAGAAAAGCTGTGCTGTTTAACACAAAACTAAAACTTAAACTAAACTCATTTTAAAAAACAAACAAAACAGATATTATAACAGAGAAATTGATACAGTGATGACAATGTTTAAAAAATAAAAAGTACATCTGAATGAAAAAAAAGTATGCAACCCTACAAAAATCACTTTATTGACATTAATTTACATGCTCTTGATGGCAAAGAGCTACAGTTAGATCTCCTGTGTGACAGTTATTAGCTGCTCCTGTACTTTTCCATTTGTCCATCACATATTCTCAGTATTGATCAGCTGTCCACTGTCAGACGCCAGAGGCGTTTTTGTCAATTCATCAATGACGTACTGATCGAAAAGAGAGACCATCACTATTCTGCTGTCCCTGAGCAGTAGTCCGACTGGCCTTTTTCTCATGCTGTGTTCAGCGGGAGAGGTCAAAAAGGGCTTGTGGGATATTTACATTTTTTACATTTATGCATTTGGCTGACGCTTTTATCCAAAGCGACTTACATTGCATTACACTATACATTTGTATCTGAGTATGTGCAATCCCTGGGATTGAACCCATGACCTTGGCATTGCTAGTGCCACGCTCTAACCACTGAGCTACAGGAAAAGCTGTAGCTCAGTGGGATATGTTAAAGAGAGCTTCAACATGGACCGTCTTCAATATTAACACTCCTGCAGCTCAGCAGCTTCTGCTCTGCTGAAATAAAACAGCATGAATTCACATTCATTAGCCCTTTTTTGGTGTTGGTCTAGATCAGGGGTTTCAAACTCCGGTCCTGGAGAGCCACAGTCCTGCAGAGTTCAGATCCAACCCTGATAAAAACTCACCTGCCTGTAGCTTCCTAGTAACCCTTCAGACCTTGATTAGCTTGTTCAGGTGTGTTTGATCATGTTGAAGCAAAACTCTGCAGGACTATGGCTCTCCAGGACCATGGCTCTCCAGGACCGACGTTCGCCACCCTTGCTCTAGATTGTGAAAGTGTGAACATGCTGTTTGTTTACCAGCAAAATCTAGTAAGTAAGGTTGTTTCAACCAGCATTGTCTTGCTAATGAAGCTGCTAATGACCAAGGAAGCCTTGCTGGTTAAGTTACACAACCGACCTTTGGCTTTTTAGCAGGATGGACATTCTGCCAAACTAGCAAAACATCACTCTGCTCATATTTGCAACTTGTTTCAGAGGATTCTGCATAGCATTGGATATCCTTTGATTCTGAGAATTCAGTAATTATATAAGCCTTGGTTATCTTTGGAAGGCTTTGCCAGCTGTGACTTTCCACATTATTTGGTTGTAGTTTTCATTAGAAATTCTGTAACAAATACACATTATCATTGCATTTCACTGACTTCACATAGGTTAGCTTTTTTCACGCACATGTCCATGTTCAATTCTTTTTGCCTGCTATATTTGGCCATGCAATACTTAAAATGATCAGAGAGACTTCATACAGTACTGTAATGAAAAATATTGTGACATATTTACAAAAACTTCCATACTCTGGGTCACTCAAACATGTGATAACATGAAGATACCAGAGACTTTACAGAGTCATGCAAAAATTTGCAGAGCAACTTTATAGGCTGGTACAACATATGAAATTTCCAGTTATTTTAACAAACACCAAAAATGTATGAATCCAGGAAAGAGATGACTGAGCCAGCGAACTCATACAGCACAAACAACCATCTGTAGCAGTTCAGTTCTGTGGCGAGCAGGGCGGGCGAGAGCCGTGAGGGAACGGCGCGAGGCCGGTGACGCGAGTGTTAATGATCGTCACCTGTGAGGCGCACCGGCCTCGAGTCCCTCACGGAGGAGCTCCGGAGGCATAAAAGGAGGAGCGACGCCAGTGAACGGACGAGAGAGGACCAGGCCTGGATTTTATTTTATGTTTTATTATGTTTGTGTGGCCGGCAGACGTCCGCGAGGGTCTGCCGGCATTACTTTCGTTTTGTTCTGTTGTTTATTTTGAGATTAAAGTTTGTTTGAATGTTCGCCGGTTCCCGCCTCCTTCTTCCCGTACTTACGAACTGTGTTACAAGTTCATATAGAAGAAAATTAATTGCAGCCTTCTTTAATTAAGCATCAGTCTGTAGGTTTTGCGGTCTGCTGTTGTGGGCCGTTACCGTCTGGAAATTTAGGCTCGAATCATATATATAAGTATGTAAACAACCAATTATTCTAGCTTGCAAGCCCGATTTCATGCATCATCATGGCTCAAATTGTGTCAGAACGTAATTCATAATGTAAGTCTAGCAGGAATTAGCATATATGTCTTATATAAATACCATGCAGATGAAACAGTTTGTAAACACAATAATTGTTGAAATGTTTATATTTAGCAAACACTTTCAGTTCAATGGCACAGGCATTTGAGGGCAACACTAGCAGTCACTTGAGTACTGACATTTACAGGCATGCAGTCAGCTGTATTTTTTTTCCGTATAAATACGGAAAAATCACATCCCTGATTTATTACCACCACAGTACCGCAAGAACGCATTGCATGTACAATAGAACCACACGCTTGAAAATAAACATCTACTCATCTACATTAATGAACTGTAATTTACTCATTCTCAAGCGGGCCCATTTGTGAGTCCTTCGCCACAATATACAGTAGTACAACTCTATTTACATCATGAGAGCACAGGTTATTAATATTTCAAGTCTCTCCTCTAGTGAACCTATCCGACAAAACAAACAAGCTTGGTTATATTTTTTATTGAACCGTAAGACTAGTTGAAGAGCTACATAAACTGCCTAGAGATTCCCATTAGGAATAAAGCTTAGTCACAGAATGAAAATGCAGTGTTTTGTTCAAGCAGATCAGCGTTTCAAAGCTTAGGGATGTATGGTGCTCTTCAACCCGAGGACTGAAGACTCACAGCAGAGACACAGACGAACTTTAGCACCTCTAAAATAAAAGAAAAATCATAATTTTAATAAGCATATAAATAGTACTAAGGCACCACAAGTTGCTGCTATGACTATACTTTATCAGAAACTGTAATAGCATCAAAGTATAAGTGCAAAATTGTATATGTAAAATTCATAATGCAGCTGCAGTACTTGTGGTCAGTAAAATGGTCTAAAAATGTGCCACTGCTGCTACATTTAGCAGTAAACTTTAGCTGGCATCTCTCTGGCATCTCCGGGGCATTTATGATTCAGCAGCATAGACCGGATCCACTCAGATCGTGTGTCAGATGACCCATAGCAGAGAACAACAAGTCCTTGGAAATGCCAAAGTTTGTGAAGTTCATAGGATGGAATCTTAAAATATATTCAGGAGTTTTTTATATGTGGCCATTACATACTGTATAGACATGTTATGAAAATGTATTCAGAAATACCAGCGGAGCCACCTTGGATTCTGTAGATTGTCAAATTGTTGCATAACCATTCAATTAAACTGACTTAAAAGAATGTTCTGGCTTATATGCAAGTTAACTATATTTTCAAAACCATGTTGCTGCTACACGTTCAAAATAGTTTATTTTAACATTTATTCTGGTGCAGTGTCGTGCCCAATAGACTTAGGGGGTGTTTACACAACACTGTTTTTAACTAAAAAGGGAAAACTTTTTATGCGTTTTGGCTGTTAATTTTCCTGACAATGGCGTTTTCGGGGTCTGAAAATGCTAATGTTTTTTTTTTAAATGGCTTTTAAAGTGCAAGTTTTTCAAAATGATACCATTATCATCTACATGTAAGCTACAAAAACACATTTTTTGAAAACAGTGACATCATGCACTTGTGTATTATGTGTTCAGTCTATAGGTGCGTAGTGTTTCTTTACAAAGTGACATCGCCAACTACTGGCCTGGCAGCATAATACAGCGGTTTTAGTCATTTTCATGGATCCGTGTGATATATATACACCGATCAGGCATAACATTATGACCACCTTCCTAATATTGTGTTGGTGTCACTTTTGCTGCCAAAACAGCCCTGACCCATCGAGGCATGGACTCCACTAGACCCCTGAAGGTGTGCTGTGGTATCTGGCACCAAGATGTTAGCAGCAGATCCTTTAAGTCCTGTATGTTGCGAGGTGGGGTCTCCATGGATCGGACTTGTTTGTTCAGTACATCCCACAGATGCTCGATTGGACTGAGATCTGGGGAATTTAGAGGCCAAGTCAACACCTCAAACTCATTGTTGTGCTCCTGCTCTTCCTTTATATTTCTCCTGAACCATTTTCTGCTTTGCATCAGGGCACATTATCCTGCTGAAAGAGGCCACAGCCAACAGGGAATACTCCTTCCATGAAAGGGTGTACATGGTCTGCAACAATGCTTAGGTAGGTGGTACGTGTCAAAGTAACATCCACATGGATGGCAGGACCCAAGGTTTCCCGGCAGAACATTGCCCAAAGCATCACACTGCCTCTGCTGGCTTGCCTTCTTCCCATAATGCGTCCTGGTGCCATGTGTTCCCCAGGTAAGTGATGCACACGCACCCGGCCATCCATGTGATGTAAAATAAAACTTGATTCATCAAATCATGCCACCTTCTTCCATTGCTCCGTGGTCCAGTTCTGATGCTCACGTGTCCACTGTCGGCTCTTTCGGAGGTGGACAGGGGTCAGCATGGGCACCCTAACTGGTCTGCGGCTATGCAGCCCCATACGCAACAAACTGTGATGCACTGTGTATTCTGACACCTTTCTATCAGAACCAACATTAACTTCTTGAGCAATTTGAGCTACAGTAGTTCGTCGTTTGGATCGGACCACACAGGCCAGCCTTCGCTCCCCACGTGCATCAATGAGCCTTGGCCGTCCATGACCCTGTCGCTGGTTCACCACTGTTCCTTCCTTGTACCACTTTTGATAGATACTGACCACTGCAGACCGCGAACACCCCACAAGAGCTGCAGTTTTGGAGATGCTCTGACCCAGTCGTCACAATTTGGCCCTTGTCAAACTCAAGGATGCAAACAGGTAAGGGGGAAAAAAGGTCCAAACCCTATATGTCCAAAACTAATTTTTCACAAAAAAAAATTAACATATTGTTGCAACATTTTACCAAAATCAACATTTGGTTAAAATCTCATGTTATGAAAGACATTTCCTGCTTCTAACACATAACAGGTGCCATGATAAAGAGATAATCAGTGTTATTCACTTCACCTGTGAGTGCTCATAATGTTATGCCTGATCGTTGTATATACAATAATTTTGCAATCGCCTGATCTGTTCGTCCACCAAACCGACAGTACAATCTTCTACCAACTCTTAAGAAAGATTATTCTCCTGGCCAAGAAGGATAACTTTCTCACTCTATATAGTACTAAACAGTACAAAAGCATGTAGCAAGATCAAAAGTTTTAGTGACTTTGATTTGTGAGCCGCAAACATAGAGACAATCAAGCGTGAATATAAAGAGTTTAATAAATGAAACTACAGGTAGCCTGTAATTAAACTAAACAAAACATATACATAATAAATAAAAGAAAAAGAGAAAGAAGAAAGAATGACAAGATTTACAATGTTAATCACAACCTAACGAGAACTATCAGAGAATTAAAATCACCTTCTTAAAAGGGGTCAAAACTTAGAGACGCATCTAAAGATTGAAAAAAAACGGTTACTTGCATTGGCTTTTGTGCTAAACATGAGTCTGGATGAAAGTAGAATATGGAGATTCTTGATGAATTTGTTAGTAAGCTGAAGCTTTTGTTGAACTTTCTTTGAAATTTGAAAAAGGTTAACTTGAAAGTAAAGTTGCCGGAAAGTCAGGGAACGTCCGTCTTGTTTCTAAGGGGATCTTTTAATAAGTATCCAATAGGAAGTGCAAATTTTGAGAAGGAGAAAGTCCCTTTTGTCTCGCTCCACACCTTATTTGTATGTTTATGGTGGAGAGTTTATGTAGAATCAAACTAAAGTATGGTAAAAAAAAAGAATATGATGCAAATGATGGTAACATACAAGCCCTACACCATTAATTAAGGCATGAGGAGAGGCATGCTTGGGTCGGGACAACATTAAAGCCATGATACATTATTGAACAGATATAAATATTTGATCTTTCACTAACCTGACTACAGAGTGATGATGACTAAGCTACTACAACATAGGGATATGCATATAACGCAGGAAACTACTATATGCAATTGTGACAGTTTGACTATGGGAAAAACGGAGCCAATGTCCTTTCCTTATATCGTGAGTTCGAAGTGTTCTCTGAGCCCGTTTACACCTGGTATTAAGATGTGTTTTGGTCAATCAGATCACAAGTGGATGACGCTAAATACAAGTGTAAACAGGGTCTAAAATGTTTTGAGATTGTCCACTTTTGACCACTTCCAGAGGTAGTCGAAAACGCATTTGACCAGATTGCTTTCGTAGTGTAAAGAGCCACAAAAGACCACCTCTCCGCCTACTGACCTAACGTGTAAACATTATGACAGGATTTAAACTTAAATGGCTCAAGACCTAAGTTTGGTTTGAAGATGAAAAACGTAACAAGCACAATGTTCTCTCACCGTTCCTGATTTCAAACATTTTACTTGGTGTGGTCTTCCAGCTATCAGAGCAAAAAGGAAAGCTGCTGATCTCCATATGTTTTTCCATCGTTCATATGTAAATTGCACAAGCTTATTTCGTCCATTACAATGAAAGATCTATAAAAAAGCCCATATATTTAGACCCCTCCCCTTGAAGAAATCAGGAAAGAAGTGGTTGAAAGTAGACAAAAGAGACGTACACCTGATATCAAAATACCAGGTGTAAACAGGAGTGTGTCTCCCTCGTCTACTTGTGATGTGACTAAAACCCATCTTCATACCTGTAAATAGGCCTTTAAGATTCAAGCAGAGAGATGTATCATATGTGCAGCTGTAAATTTTCAGCTGTAAACAACAAAATTCAGCTCATCTGCATTATACATCTGTGCATCTGAATTAACTCTACACCCTCTTCAAAGGGTGAAAGAGAAAGTGACAGGCTGACAGACGGAAAGACAGTTGAGGCGAGGCACTTATGCAACACATCATCCTCACAGTAACACACCTCATTTATGAAAGACTTTTACACTATTCCTGGTAAAATCACTCATTTGCAGTGGAAAAAGTTTTGTTGATTATAACCAGAGCGCTCTAGTCTGGACAAGCCACATTATTTGCTCGCAATGCAGATGGGATGTTACACTGTGTGCATAGAGCTGTTCAGACACGGAAGGCTAGTTCACCATGGGTTCCCTCAGGAACTTCTAATGGGTTTTTAGAGTAGTGGTTTTGGACTTGTGAGTAAAATGAAGTTTGTGGTTAACACAACTTAAAAAGACTTTCCTATTTCGTACTAAAACATCAATTACACACATACCTCAAGATGTGATTCTCGAAACCTCTGTGTG
>RJVU01073134.1:661283-691104 GCA_003731715.1 Anabarilius grahami
CCACAATAATTTTTTAAGGATTCTTTGATGAAAATCTTTTGTAGCAATGTAAAAGTCTTTGCTGTCTTTACATGTCCTTGCTGAATAAAATTATTAATTTAAAAAAATCGTACTGACCTCAAACTTTTGAATGAATCTAAAACCACTGTGTCCTTAAACTTAAAGAGTGTGTATAGTCAATCATTTTGGAGATTCTTTTCAATTTATCAGTTGATAAATTGGTCTGCATTGGAATGATTTTTTAAAAAATCTGTATGCAGTAATAAAACAATAACTGGAATAGTCATGGAAATTCATACATGTGGGAACAACATTTAAGGGAAATATAAATATAAACAAAACAAAATCATGCAATATATGCTTTAAGGTGCACTTATAGTATTTTTCCATTCTTGAGTTACTGATGCCCAGTGTTGGGGTAACACACTACAAGTAACAAGTTATGTGATCAGATTACTCTTAAGTTAATCAGAATATCTTACTATTTCAAAAACTTACGGTAACGCTTTAGATTACAGCCCGGAAAGTACTGCGTAATTACAACGAATTTACAGCGTAACTCTCGATAATTATAGTGTACTTATACAGTAAGTACGTGTAAGTATAGGGGAACAATATGTAATATGTAAAGGAATAAAGGGGTAACAACAAATTATTTATACTGTAAGTATTTTAGAACTAAGTGGTACTTACAGTGTTATTATAGACAACAATCTTACATTTGGGAGCAATTTAGCGAGAAAATGCACTGATAAAGTTNATGGAAAGTAACTAAGTAACACATTTAGTAACTTTTTTCAGGATTAACGCAATATTGTAAAGCATTACTTTGAAAAGAAACTTTCCCCAACACCGCTGATTCCACTATACAGTAAATGCACTATTAGTGGTTATCCATTACTAATTTATTCCACGAGTGAACATATTCAATAATAGGAGGATTACAGCGATAAACTGAGTAGCTTTCGGCTCGCCATGTGATCTCAACATGACCGCAACCTGCTCTGTGTCAAATAAAACAGCTTTTATAAGGCTACTGATGTGACTAGAATCTGTACATCATTTTCAAAAGCACTAATAATTCATTTATGAATAAAACTTTGTAATGAGGAAAAAATGACTGAGTGCACCTTTAAGCCTATGTACTATATAAACATCTGACAGATTTTGGATTTGTTGGGGATCAAGGCTGTCAGCAAAGCGCGTGGGTTAATACGAAGCCTGATCCCGCCGACATGTGTCGCAGCTCCAGGTGTTTCTTTGATTCATGTTAGTTGTATCAAATGCACTGTTTGTTTTTGCAGGCATTCATGATTGGGATTGTATTTCCGGTCTGCGGTGCGTGAAATGCAGGAGTGCCCCCTAATGGCAGCTTGAGGTAGTGCGCACTGCTGCTGTCACCTCTTTATTGTGTGGAGGTCTGACTGTGTGTGTGTGTGTGTGTGTGTGTGTGTGTGTGTGTGGGCTCGGCTATATGAATCACTCTCTCAGCCAGTGAGGGGGTGGTGTGTGTACTGACAGAGAAAGCAGATGTTCGCTGCTTTTGGAAGACACACAAAGTACTCAGATAGAGAGAGAGAGATGGAGAGAGAGGGAGACGAATCAATGAAGATGTTATAAAAACAGTAGAGCCGCTTTTATGATGGATTTCCGTTAAGCTGCAGGTGAAAATGAGAAAGTGCACCACTGATACACAGTCTCTTTACATCTGCACAGACTCATCACAACCTTGAATGGAAGAAAACAAAAAACGGGGGGAAAAAACAGCCATCATAGGAAATTCAGCACAATTTTTATGACCTTGTTTAAAGTAAAACAAGACAGTTATAAAATAATACTGGCTTATCACCTCTCACCCAGTATTTTTGGCATTATACAGCTAAATTATAAAAATTATGGTCATGGATGCGGTTTCTCAGCTGGCGCGGGACTTTGCACTATCTTTTCTCATGGGGATTCATATTGCATTCAAGTAATTCATATTAATGGGCTGAGTGCGCATAAATGCCACGAATAAATTCATAATTGACTTGATTTTGTCCATCGGGTACTGATTGACTTCCATAGTAGGAAAAAAAAAAATACTACAGAAGTCAATAGCTACCATCAACTGTCTGGTTACCGACATTCTTCAAAAATCTCGTGTTCAGCAGAAGAAATAAATTCATACAGGTTTGGAACAACTTGATTTTTTTGGGTGAACTATCCCCTTAAAGTTGCCTCTAAAAGTGTGAATGGAATTGAATTGCTAAAATAATGATTGTTTTCAAACAGGTTACCTGAACACTCTCCCCATTTGTCATTGGTTGGTCAAACAGAGAGTCCCGTCCAAAACTCACACAATTGGTTGAACCAATGTTGTCAGTTTGGTTGAGATGTGACAAATATAGTCACAGTTGAAAAGGTTGCGTCTTGTGGTTTATAGCACCCTTTAGCCTTGAGTGTACTCATAATATTATTTGTTATATGCTGATTAATTAAAAGACATCTGATTGGCACAGATAAGATTTGATTAAACATTTTAAAATGGTGTTTAATGATGAATTGATTCTGTATCCGAACCTCAGGCGACACCATTAGGGTGCTTAATAATGGAGTCCGTGGTCAGACCATTTATTTATTTTTGGCCACGGCTGATTCTGAGCGTCTATCCTCTCTAATTAACTCCAAACCTCTGAGTGCTGATCAGCAGGAGAAAATCCACGCTGCCTTTTTATGTTCTAGGGATTCCTCGAAAAACAGTGTGGTGCACCAACATTATACAGACTCACTCATGGCGATGCACGTGCGCATGTCCTCTTCCTCACGGTTTCTTGTTATCCTTCATCATCAGGGAGCTGGATCCATCTCGTTCAAAGTGAAAGAGGGCAGCTATCAAATTATGTAGACGAATGCCCTGTTTTTGCAATGCATTATACATGCAGAAAGACAGGAAGACTGTGTGTGAGAGAGAAAAACGGGCATAGAAAGGAAAGACATACTGTCCTTCGTGAAAACACACACCTTTGTTTCAGTATTCCAGAAATCCCTTCATGTAGCTGCTGGTGAAATCAAATTAAGAGAAAACTGCAAGGCCCCTGTCAAAGCAGAAAAAAAGGTAATTAATTCCAGAGTTAAAGCTCAAACACAGTTTCAAACCCCCCTGTCAATGTTACGCCCGCGGCTCACGATAATTGTCGCCGGAGTCAGTCACTACCTTCACTCACATCTGCCAGTCAGCATTTCAAAAAGCACTTCAAAAAGTAACTAACTAAAAGTAGTGACGATGCTAACTTAAAGGTAAAGAGCCTAATGGAATTACTGAAAAAAATTACTTTTCAAACATCCTCCCATCTGCCATTGGTCGTTTCAAACTCACACTGAGTTGCTCTGCAACACAATAGCTGCAACTTCTCTAAGCACTTCCCCTAATTGTATTGGGGGAATACCATTTTAAAGTGCATTCAGCTTCGTCAAGTGTACGAGGGAGGTTTATTTGGACAGACCATTGACCCCCTCGATTTTGACCGAGTAACCACAATGATCGTCTTGCACTAGCTCTGCGATGCGCCACGCATTACGTAATCAAGTTGTAAAGGTCAAGGCGAAAAACTCCATCTCATTTTGTCCTCCAACTTCAAAATCGTCCGACATTGTTGTTTTACCTTTTTGTTTTTGTAAAGGCCGTTTGACTTAGTCTTTTCACGTTCGCTTTGAAATCACTGGATTGGTACTTCCGCCTAAACGGCAATTTGGACCTTCAACCCGTTGGTAGCTGCTGAAATCCACTATATGGAGAAAAATCCTGGAATGTTTTCATCAAAAACCTTAATTTCTTTTCGACTGAAGAAAGAAAGACAAACATCTTGGATGACATGGGGGTAAGTAAATTATAAGGAAATTTTCATTCTGATGTGAACTAACCCTTTTAGGCAGATCCATAGACCACAATGATTGTGACGTCACAGCAGATCGTGCTTAATTCACCACCCCACACAACTCTAGTGTATGATATTGGAGTTATTTTGACATTTAACCACATTTAATACTTGTAGCTACCTAAAGCTGTTTTTTTTTTAACACAGTTATAGTTTATTGTATTGTAATCATTTTAATGTATGCATTTTTTATACATTTTGTTTTTATAATATATTAATATATTCATATTTAATATTCATTTACATTTAAGTTTTTTCAACAGCCCAAGCATACATACAGGCCTATAGAATGTTGTGTAAAACAAATTCATAAGGGAAAAAAAACCTGTAAATAATAAATCAGCTCCATAGCGGATTCCAAGTGATCAAGGGCTTGGGGTGTTCCATTTAAACACATTGCAAGGGTTCCGCCAGTAGTGGGCACTTGTGCAACGTAAGCAATGACGCACATCTGAGTGAACAACACGGAGGGAAGTTAGCGAGGGAAGGGCATAAATAATTGGACTTAAACGCAGCCTATGTTTACTTCCATACTATATAGTATGCGCCAAAAGAGTAGTAAGTCCGATTCATAGTATTTAAAAAACAGTAGGTGAAAATTATCCATATGACCTACTACCTCCGTCAAGATTCTGGAGTGCGGATTCGATGGATGTACTTTTTTAATTGTTGCAAAGTAAGTTTCAAACCAAATGTAGAACCTATACAATTTCGAACACAGCTTTTGATAGTGACTTAAACTCGGTGTGTTTTGACCGCAGGAACCAGGGTCTAAATGTTCGGGGTAAAAATTTCCCCCTCAGAAAGTCCCTGCTCGTGAGGTAGTACTTTTTCAAAGTTCAGGAACTTTCAGGGGTGGGACTTGGGAGCTGAACAAAAAAGGTTCCTGTGGAAAAAAGGTCCTGGGACAAATTGTTCAGGGTTATTTAGATGGAAACGCAACACATATAGAAGCCATTTTCAAAACAAGCAACTTTCAACTTTGAATTTATACCCGTCGTGAAATTTGCATGGAGAAAACGTTCACCCTCACATGAAATTCCCATTTGTTTGGATTCCTATTAAAACGATGGGATTTCGCCTGAGAAAATTCCCTGAAAAACATTCAATGTTACCCCACCTTGATGATAAAAGGTTAGCGTATGCAGATAACTATGGTATCTACCTGTGCAAACACATCTTGTTTAATGATGCAGATATCACACTAGCGCCCCCTTGAGTGCGGAG
This sequence comes from Anabarilius grahami, assembly GCA_003731715.1. Lineage (NCBI taxonomy): Eukaryota > Metazoa > Chordata > Actinopteri > Cypriniformes > Xenocyprididae > Anabarilius > Anabarilius grahami. The sequence continues at coordinate 666,428 of RJVU01073134.1, forward strand.
GTTGTATATGTGCAACAGGACTATGTTCTGCATAGTGTTGTAAAGTCAAATTCATTTTAATACATAGGTTCAACAAAACTGATGCTTCGGATAAAAGTATCTGCTAAATAAATTGATTTGAACTAATTCAACCCCCTTGATGTACATCACAATGTCTTTGATTCATTTATAAAAATGTTTTTTTTATATATATATACACATTAAGCTTAATGCTGTCACCAGGTTTGGAATCCTCATTGTTTTATGCCAAATACTAAAAATAAGATAACAAATATGATAACACGATAGAAAAAATACTATAACAAAATTTTAATAGATTAGATTAAAATAAATTGTTTAAATAGTTTGACTGTCGTTTAACTCCTCGTCTCGTACCTATATGCTGAAACATCCTTGAATTATATTTCACATCATTGTCAACAAAAAATCTATAATGTCATATCTGTGATAGCAGCATGGGACGTCTGCACAAAAGATGGAATCAAACCAATGTGGGGTCTCTGAATATCACCAATAACACACGCCTCCAGTCCTTGAAATGTGAATAAACAGATTACAAGTGAAGAAATATTGCCTCAGATAAGGTGTGTGTACAAAAAGCAAACAATTTTATCTCACTTTCCTTCTTTATATCGTGTACATCTGTAAACTGTAATCTACATACAAAGCGAGTCCCATATTTATTGCTTTACATTTTTTCTGTGAAATATGAAAAACCATGATTTGGCTCATTCTGAATCCAGCAGCTGGTATTTTACTTTTATTATTTGTGAGTTTATAAATTACAGTGTGCTGGACTGTGTTTAAAAGGCCAATATGCATTTTCCATTTGTTTGCAATGAATAATTAATTGAAATGAAAGGGTTTTATTGCATGTAACTGATTATATATAATGTTACATAACAATACACACTGACGCCACGGGCTTGTCGGGTAAGCTTAAAATAAACCTTGTTTTTTAGAGCGCAAGTTAACATCAGTGGTCTTATCATACATCAGACACATACATTGGAATCAACCTCATGATTCCACTTGACAAATGAAACAGAAATATTGCTTAAGGCTCTTTAAAATATGATTCAAGCTTTTTTTAGAGAGTTAAAATAAAGATGCAAACATGTTATGATTCCTGAATATTACACTGTTTGAAAGATTTATAATAAAAAAGTTTTATCAAAATATACCCAAAATACAGTATGATGAAAACGGCATCCTTAAATCCCAAAACATTCCCCCAAATAAGTGATGAGAGATTTTTAAATCAGACACTTAATTGCATGTTATTTACAATTAAATGAATGTATTATAGTTTTCATTTATATTAAATGCAGTTAGATGAATTTAGGACTTTATGTAATTTCATATTGTTTTTGAAATGTTAAGCATATCGTCCAATGTACTGACAAGCATTTATGTAATATCTATTGAAACTTGAATGCCAAGAATTTGAATACATTTGTAATTGTTAACTGTAATAATGCAGTAGCAATTTAGTACATTTAAAATGTCTCAACTTGTCAATGCATATATCAACTTATTATTATCAAATAACACACTACAGTTACAATTATAATAATCAAGTACTTTACATTTGCTTTAGTACGTTAGTCAACACATCAAAATAAGTGTACTTCATTAACAACAAAAGAATTTAAAGTAAAACTTTTTTGACATTAACATAGTCAAGTAAAAGAACTCTTTAAGTACACTTAAGTGGCCTTTTATTTCATTCATATTACCTACAAGCAGTTTTTTTATTATTATTATTCTTTTAAGATTTGAATTACACTACAAGTGCACATTTAATACAATAAAGCACACTTCTTTTTCACAAGGGAAAATCTAAAATGATAAAAACAGACATCAAAAACTAAACTAATCCTGTCTTCACATGTGAACAGAATTTTTGTAAATACGAGTTTCCTAGTAGGAAATTGGACATGAATGCCCTCTCAAGTCGTATTTATTACTGGGAAACTTTCCGAGTTGGGCGTGCCATAAAGTTTAAACATGGCAAAGGGGAGAACGATTGCTGCTGTGACTGCTATTCTTTTTTTTATTTTATTTTTTCCCTATACAACAGCTACATTGCTTAATCTTGTCATTAAAGTAGTGCATATTTACATATGAATCAAATACATTTGAAGCATATTGTATGTTTTATACACAGCGAAAATACAAGCATGTACTTGACCGAAATTCTAGAATCATCTGGCAAACTTACTATAGATAGCGTTGTGAATGTTTATATAGTTGTCAATGAATGGGACGCTACATTTCATTCAAAATAAAATATCTGACTTCAAAACATTTTAGCTTTAATAAGTTTTCCCCAAGAAATAGATAAACCTGGTGTCCTCCATGATTCCTTTTCTTTCCGACAACAAAACATTGAACATGACAAGCTCAGAATCACGACTTCAGAAGTGGTATATTTCGATATGTTCCCGCCTGGGAGCCAATACGCCAGTGTCAATGTAATGTCTCTGTTCCCTCCTTCAGGGAATGAGGGTTACATCGGTAACCAAGAAGTTCTCCTTATCCCAGAATGCTGTGGTAAAGAATGGCTCTCACACAACCACCCACAGAAATGACACATTAACATTTACATCAACTGATTTAAACCTCCGGAGGTGGGAGTAAGTCACACATGTGCAAGTCACAAGTAAGTCTCAAGTCTTAACCTTCAAGTCTCAAGCAAGTCCAAGTCAATTTTTGTGACAATCGAGCAAGTCAAGTCGTAGCTTGGGTCAAGCAAGTCACTGGCAAGTCATACAAATGTTTGATGATTTAACTGAATTTATATAAAAATGTTAAAACTACAGTAGTTATGGACTATGGGAGTTTTGGGAACACTTTATTTTAGGGTCTTTTATCTACTTGCTTATTAGCTTGTATATTACTAGAATATTGGCTGTTTATTATAATAATAATAATTTGTTACATTTATATAGCGCTTTTCTGGGTACTCAACGCGCTTTACATATAGTAGGGGGAATCTCCTCAACCACCACCAATGTGCAGCATCCACCCGGATGATGTGACGGCAGCCATATTGCGCCCGAACGCCCACCACACACCAGCTTATTGGTGGAGAGGAGACAGAGTGATGAAGCCAATCAGTGTATGGGGATGATTAGGAGGCCATGATGGACAGAGGCCAATGGGCAAATCTGGCCAGGATGTTGGGGTTACACCCCTACTCTTTTCGAAGGACATCCTGGGATTTTTAACGACCAGAGAGTCAGGACCTCGACTTAACGTCTCATCCGAAGGACGGTGCTTTTTGACAGTATAGTTTCCCCATCACTAAACTGGGGCGTTAGGACCCACACAGACCACCGGGTGAGCACCCCCTGCTGGCCTCACTAACACCTCTTCCAGCAGCAACCTAGTTTTCCCAGGAGGTCTCCCATCCAGGTACTTACCAGGCTCAGCCCTGCTTAGCTTCAGTGGGCAACCAGTCTTGGGCTACAGGGTGATATGGCTGTTGACACAATTATTAGGCATATTAATGCCTTATTCTGCATGACCTTATTCTATATTCTTAATCCTACCCAAAACCTAAACTTAACAACTACCTTACTAACTATTAATAAGGATAAATAAAATAGGAGTTTATTGAGAGAAATTTGGTAGTTAATAGTTTATATGTGTTCCCTATACTAAAGTGTTACCGGAGTTTTATTTGCAAAAAAAAAAATTGCAATACGCATTTCTGCTCAAAAGGTGTCCACATAAAGCTGAGCTGTCAATACAATAAAAATCTAAAAATAAAAAATTAATAAATGAATGTGTGTGTGTGTATGAGTGAGAAGTGTATTGTTTGCAAATTTGATTGTTTTTTCTTTTTATTTGTGTCTGTGTGAGGGTGTGTGTGTGAGAGAGAGAGATTTGATTGAGTGTGATTCATTAATATTTGTGAGTGAATGTGTGTGCGCGTCTGTTTTTTTTCTTTGTGTGTGTGTGTATACAATATATTTATGTGCATCCCCATAAACTATTCATAGGCTTTTCACTCAAAGTCTAACACTGAAGACCACTTATTAGACACTGTACACATACTAAGTGCTATTGCAAAAAAAGGCTAACATAAACGCATTGCAAAAAATTAAATGTGATAATTTTCTCAGTTACCTTTGTTCTTCAATGACAGCCAGCATTGGCTGCTGTCAATTTAAGATCTACCACACATGACGCGGATCTCACGCGCGTCCCACTTTCTCACAACTATTTAGTGTTTAAGACTTTATTTAACTTATTCAAGGCTGCTCTCGGGGCAGTCGTGGCCTAATGGATAGAGAGTCGGACTTGTAACCCAAAGGTCATGGGTTCGAATCTCAGGTCCGGCAGGGATTGTCGGTGAGGGGAGTGAATGTCCAGCGCTCTCCCCACCCTCAATCCCACGACTGAGGTGAGACCCTTGAGCAAGGCACCGTACCCCCAACTGCTCCCCGGGCGCTGCAGCAATGGCTGCCCACTGCTGCGGGTGTGTGTTCACGGTGTGAGTGTTCACTGCTGTGTGTGTGCACTTGGATGGGTTAAATGCAGAGCACAAATTCCGAGTATGGGTCACCATACTTGGCCACATGTCACTTCACTTCACTTCACTCTAATGAGGATACTCGACAAAACAGACATTTTTGGCATTATGTGTTATTGTTCATTCAAGCGTGACATTCTGGCGCGCGTTGTGTGTTTGACAGGACATTCACAGACAGCACGTTCCCTTTTTCTCTTTTGGCGCGCTTAAATGCGTTAACGCGTTAACGTTGACAGCACTGATTTTAACCCAATTTTCTGTGTAATGAACACAAAACCAATTCAAAGTCAACTCTTAACATGTCCAAAATGTTATTTTTTTAACTTAATTATTCTTGGCATAGCGCCTTCCATGTTCAGTCAAGACTGTCCATGCTCTGTCCATGAGAGCGCTCACGATAGCTCTATCTGCTTGCCTGCTGCGTCACGTGGTTAGGTTGCAGTGCGTTCAAAAACAGATATTTATTCAACAAAAGACAAGCTATTTCGAGTCATACAACTCAACTCCGAGTCAAGTCTCAAGTCATGAATGTCAAGTCAAAGTCAAGTCTTATTTCTGTCAAGCAAGTCTCAAGTCCTAAAATGTGCGACTTAAGTCTGACTCGAGTCCCCCACCTCTTATTATCTCATCATCTATGCACACTCATGTTGCTCTAAATGATATGACCTTTTCCCCTTTGGAACAAAAATATCAAAACTGATTCTTTCCATATAATGAAAATGCAATTAAACTAAATTAATCGTGGACATGCTACATATCATAAAAGAATGTACTGATGTCACAATAACCATTGTCACATACTGCTTTGTTTACATGCAAGTGATAGCATATAGTTAAATTACTTTAAGTAATTAAAGTAAGATTTTGCAAGCTTATTCCTAAACACCCGCTTCTAGGATTTTTAAGGAGTTATGGTGGCATTTCATTTAAGTTAATGCATTTCAAACCAATGGGAATCTTTGACACTGTAGCTTTAGAAGTTGTAAGCAACTCCTAATTTCAATGTAATTAATCTGTTGAGCAACCCTACTAATAAAAAGTACACAGAACTACACAGAAGCTATTTAAGAAGGCAATATCTCTTAAATATCTCATCAGCTTTCCTGTAGCTCAGTGGTTAGAGCGTGGCACTAGCAATGCCAAGGTCATGGGTTCGATCCCAGGGATTGCACATACACAGATACAAATGTATAGTATAATGCAATGTAAGTCGCTTTGGATAAAAGCGTCTGCCAAATGCATAAATGTAAATGTAAGTGTGGCGAGCAGGGCGGGCGAGAGCCGTGAGAGAACGGCGCGAGGCCGGTGGCGCGAGTGTTAATGATCGTCACCTGTGAGGCGCACCGGCCTCGAGTCTCTCACTGTCGTCGCTCCTCCTTTTATGCCTCCGGAGCTCCTCCATGAGAGACTCGAGGCCGGTGCGCCTCACAGGTGACGATCATTAACACTCGCGCCACCGGCCTCGCGCCGTTCTCTCACGGCTCTCGCCCGCCCTGCTCGCCACAGTAAGTATAACTAGAACAAAAACAAACTACTAAAATTAGAAACATTTCAACTTATGTCACTGCAAAAATACAACTTGTTCAAACAAACTCAACTGATTGGTCCAACAAAAGGCCAATTCGCACCGACAGACATTGACCAACACGACAATCACCAGATTACAGTACGTCACTTCTCGGACTTTCCATGACCTGAAAAACGCAGATGGGGGGGAAGAAGGGATGCGGGAGGCGCCAAATAGAAGAAAGTAATAAAACTGAACAAGTCTAACTTATAAATATCCCGTAATATCTTACATAAATAAGACTACTACAAAAAGAAAATGTGAAAAAGAAATGTCTTCAGTGTCCGAAATGCCCTAACTAACCTTCACTCGCCCCTAACCTAATGTACTATACAAAGACAGTTCCTACGTGTTGCAATATATGTCACATGACATTCTTACCTGTCCGCTTCTTCCTGGCCTAGTAACATGTAAAATGAATATCACATGACAGATGTTACATTAAAGGGAAAAGAAACAAATATATCAAACAAAGGCGAATGTACACACAAGGCAAGCAACACAAACAAAAGGGGATATAAGGATTAAACAGGATGGCAACATTTGGGGGGGGGGGGGGGGNTATGATGACAAATATTTTTCAGAATGAATAAATTTTATAGTGTATATTTTGCTGTTAAATGTATGTTTAAAGTCACCATTAGTGTGATTAGTGTTCTTTTCTGGGAGGTTTCTTCCATTGAAACTTGTTTTGGTGTATAAACATATGTCTATAAAACATTGGTTGGCTCAAAAAAATCATAAACAAAATAGACAAATGTAGTGGAAAGATCAGACAAAGGTCTAAATTACTATTATATCTTATTTCAACTTAAAATGCAAGCTTATAGATCTTGGATATACAAGCAAAAAAGAGTATTAGTTTTGAGTTTGTAGAATTTATTATATTATGTTTGCTGAAAGCACAGACCAACTTTAATTGTTAAGTTGATCCATTTTCCCTGTAAGCTGAGTGATTTTGGATGCACTAATACTAACCTTGCACATTAATATGCAAATTAGGCTCCAGCCGTAGTCTCACAACACTAGGATGTGGAGTGTATTATGGTCTGTCCTGTTATTTTTGAGAGCAAAAGACCCAAAGGGTTGTTAATTCATCATGGATTTAAAACGGGATATAAATGGATGAGGAATTGTGCCATTTACTTAAGAGCAATTGTCTAGAAATCATTAACTTCGGCTCAATTAATTAAAGCTTTTTATTCATCTTCCCCAAATACTCCACAGAGGGAAAGAAAAATATTAAAAGAGAGAGAGAAACCATTGGTTAAGCATAAAAGGCCTCATCACACAGATAATAAAAGGGTAGATTTAATTCTCGCTCTGTATATGCTAAACACCAGATTCATTAAGCTGAAAACTGGAGTTGAAATCATCTCATCAGAACTTTTAAACTTCACTGAGCACAAGAGAGATATCACAAAAAAAAAATAAAGTTCAGCTCCTTCCATAAAACAATGTTTTTTTATATTATTCTCAATGAGACCCACCGCGCAAATTACAAGATTTGGCTTGAGCACAAACAAACCACTCGCTTGGAATATATTACATCTGAAATATAATCTGTTTACTGCACCTCAACTTTGCCTTCTTTAACATACCCACAATTCCTTACTCAGAGCACAAAATATCGCATACATAAAATATATACCGGTAGTTCTCAAACTCCAGGTGTTATCCTTGAACTCAAACCGTCATTACTAGAAAGTGATACTTATGTGTTTATTACTGTTTAAATCATGCTTATATTCTCATTATTGGTGTTCCACTCGAGGAATAAAGGTGGGGTATAAAACAGCCGTGCAAGCTCAGGCGTCTGACATTTCAGGGAGCCCTTTCAGAGTCATAAAGGTGCCGGAGAGATGGATGAGAGAGGAGAGAGTGCAAAGCTAGACCATCAGTGGAATAAAGAGAAAGGAAACGTGAATTCGATTATACGGAAAGGGAAGAATATAACCACTCTTTCTTGACCCATACAAAAATGCACCAAGGTAACCACAGTTTCTACAACTTACTACAGTTTTTGCTACAGGAATAAAAACTGTGCCTTCTTGACATTTGCCTCCAGATACAAGAATCTGAAAGGTGATTTTCCTAGTTGAAAATTATCTTCTCATAATATTGTTGGTTTTCAAGTGATTTTTTTAGGGCCTTTACAATTTTTGTATATTGTGATATTATTGTCATGACAGTCAAGCACATTTACCCCAGAATGTTCATTATCATAATGCATATGGATGATTTTATTTATTTTAGACTTTTTTGCATGATCCTCATGAGATTTTTTTATTACTGTAATCAAGTAAAAATAATTGACTGCAATACCTATATCTGTTTTCACATTACAGAAATGGAAATTTTTGTAAAAACATGCTTGTCAAAATGCAATAAAACCAGTGTTTCATAGTAGCCGAGCGAACACAGAGTAGCATTATAACAACTTTATAACAACAGCATTATCAACACACAAATGTATCAAATATGATAAAACAGCACTGCGTTACCCTACATACGGCGAAAGAAGCATAATAACGATGGCTTTCAGCCACACCCTGCTTCATACTACAGTAATGTTAATAAATCTTTAATACATTAGCTCATCCATGAATATGATTTCTGCCCAAGTCTGTCAGATTCATTTCCACCAGTTGTAGACGTGAACACCTCCCATGATTCTGCGAAATCAAGGAGTCATCAAGCTGCACCTTTGTTTTGAATAAGTGACCTCTAGTGGCGCAAAATTGCATATTGTGCCTTTAAAGTTACACTATAGCCGCGTTTCCACCGCAGGAACTTTACCCAGGAACTAGGAACTTTGGGGGTGGTACTAAGTGTGTTTTGACCACAGGAACCAGGGTCTAAATGAAGTTCCGGATAAATAATTCCCCCTCTGAAAGTACCTGCTCGCTAAGTAGTACTTTTTCAAAGTTCCGGAACTTACGGGGGTGGGACTTGAGTTCACACAGCATTTTGATTGGTTGACTCCAGACAGCATATTATTTCAACCATTGTTTTTTTAAATTCTGTTGTGGTGCATGCAGTAAGAGTTGTTTGCTATTCAAATCAACAATGGAGTTTAAAAAATACGACCGATGGACTAACGATGAGGTTCAGGCTTTATTAAGCTTATATGCAGAGGACGAAATCCAGCGGGAACTGGAAAGTCGCGCGCAGTCCTACATCACCAGACTATCTTCACGGTACTTTAGACCACTATGGAAATGCAGCAAGCAATAGGTCTGGGGGGGGAGAAAAAGTTCCTGGGACAAATTGTTCCTGGTAATTTCGGTGGAAACACGGCATGTGTAACTTTTGGCCCTCTAGTGGTAAAAAAAAAAGTACATAGTGCAAGTTTACTGCAACAATGGAGCTGCAAACTTCACATACTTTTGAAAATCCAGCGTTTATTTGATCCTGATAAGTGCTCGTTGTCACAGTTGTAAACATGATGGCGTTCTTCTTCTACGAGGGGGTTTAGCGTCACAGCATTTGTTTCCAGGCGGACTGTTAAAGAACGTGACACACACGTCTCCCAGACATCCTGTAGAATTCAACCAACCAGACGACAACTTCGATACTCCTGAAGTGTTTCTAGATAAGAGTGCCATATGCATGCAGCGAACGGTTCGTGGGCGTGACGTCTGAGGCTGAGACTAAATTATAAGGTAAGTTTTCTTTTACAGATAAAATGAGCCAAAAAAGACATTTAACTCAGACTGAAAAGTCAAAAATTATTAAATGCCAATGAGAAGGATGCAATACTAATGAAATGCTAGAAATTGTGGTTAAGGCATGACCACTGGACAGTGAAATGCTCATTGGGTCAGCAGGGTCAGACAAAAACAGAAAAAGACACGTTAACTGCAAAAGAATTAAGGTGAAGAATTAAGTGTGAAACCATCAGAAAACCCTTCTTTTACAGAACTGCAACCTTCCTGGAGTCTCCAGAAGTGCAAAGTGTCAAGATCTCAGAGACTTAGGTTAGGTAAAGAATCCTAAAATGACCCCCACTTAATAAGAATCACAAGCTGAAGTGTTGTAAAATACATGAAGACTGTTTTTTTATAGGCTTTATAGACAGAAACACTGAGAGTGACTCTTGGAAGTAAGGTGTGGGAGTTCATTTTTAGTTCATCTACTACCCTGAAGTCCATTTTGCAGAGATGGACTAAAAATGAACTCCCACACCTTACTGCCAGATTCTGGAAGATTAATTTTAGAAAGATTCTAAAACAGGCTTCATTTTTTAATGCAAAACACATCATTTCTTATTTTTGTATTTGTATTTTTTGTATTGAGTTTTATGAGATTCAACCATGTATTTGATTTAAATAAAGAATCCCATGCATGCTATATCATAAAGAACAGCCTCAGTGAGAGTGGAAAAAAGATTTATGAATGGATGGGTGAACAAGCAAAAAACAAAGGCAATGAGTCTCTGGTGAGCAGTGGAGTGTGTTTTATACAGCAGGTGTGTAGAAGACCTCTCCATTGCTCAGGCGGCGCATGAGCTCTTTCCATAGGAGGTCTCTCTCCATCTGCACTCCTTTCATAATGCCGCGGTTCTCCTGTGCCCGGCGGGACAGATAGGGAATCACCTCGTTCACCGGACCATACGGAACATACTTGTACACTGGGAATCCTGCCTGAGCTAGAGATATAAACAGACAAGAAACGAATACCAATATTTTGAAGTTCTTTAAGTTTGATTTATCCCTTTGATTGACATTCATTTTTTAACTGTACTTTTGGTAACACTTTATATTGTATACTTTCATCAAACTAAATATTAAAATCATGTTAATCAATGATGTCATGTCAATCAAAATCTTCATATATATATATATATAGCAAAATATAACAAATATACTTAATATAACTTATAAAAATATGCTTATATATACTTAAGTATATATCGTTAGCCTCATAGCATAATTGCCCAGATCATATTTCAAAGGCAGATATCACAATTTGGCCAAAAAATGACTTAGACAATTATGCTATGAGGCTAACGATATATTTTTTTTCTAAATTAATAGAAAAAGAATAATATATATATGCAGTGTGTGTGTGTGTATATATATATATATTTTTTAAGGGGTTTATTTTGAGATAAATGAAAGATGAAGAAACATGAAACAAGCACAACTAAATTATGTAAATTATACTAAAATACTTTTAATCCAGAATTTCACAATTGACCAATCACAATCAAATATTTTTTTAAACTTGAAATAAAATAAACTTTGACTGAAATAAAACATTTAACAATAATGATTCTCATTTTCACTTTTATGTTCTAAAATAACTAAAAACTAAAATAAAAATGAATATAGAAATAAAAACTAAATTAATATATTACAAAAATATAATAGTATTTCAATTGTAATAAAATAACACTGGTTTAAAATCAATGAACGTTATTGTAAAGTTCTGCTAATTTAACTAACGTGATCACTTTAGAAGTGATTTTAGAAACTCTCTCTCTCTCTGTGTGTGTGTGTGTGTGTGTGTGTGTGTGCGTGCATGTGTGTGTGGTTCACCTAACGGAAAGCTGATTTGGTCGCACATTCCCAGGAGCTGGCCGAAGTACACCTTCTTATCTGTGGGTGCCAGACCCATTTCATTCATCCTGTTAGACCATAAACACAGAGCGCCGTCACAGAGAGTGAAAAATGAGAGACGCCCCTTTGGCAAGGTCATTTAATACCGGATACATTCTGGTGATTGCTCACTCAAAGTTTTACACCGTCTTATCGGTTATAGCCATTACACGCACGAACAAGACACAATCTGAGACACTTAGGCTGATATTACATGTGAATGATGTAAAAGTAGGATATCTAGTGTGAACTTCCATACGAATCATGCCCTGGCGACACCCTTTGACATTGTGACAGAGAATGTTTTTGACATCCATCATTGGCACACCTTTGTCAAATGAGGTTACACCCCTAAGGAGTGATTACATAAAATTAATGATTGCACATTATATTATTAATTTACACAAATTAATTTACGCCCAGAGGGATCTAACATCTCTCAACTTTATGTCCAGATGTTGATTTTTATACTCTCTAACAAATATCAATATGCAGTCATTTAATTTTGTAACTTTTCTATGTTTACAATTTATTGATACACACTACCATTCAGTTTTGGGGTCAGTATGATTTTGTTTTTAAAGAAATGAATACTTTTATTCAGCAAAAATGCATTAAATTGATCAAAAGTGACATTAAAGACTGTTTCTATTTCAAATAAATGCTGTTATTTTGAACTTTCTATTCATTAAAAAATGTATTATGGTTCCACAAAAATATGAATCAGCACAACTGTTTTTAACATTAATAATAATAAGAAATGTTTCTTGAGCAGCAAATCAGCATATTAGAGTGATTTCTGAAGGATCATGTGACACTGAAGACTGGAGTAATGATGCTGAAAATTCAGCTTTGATCACAGGAATAAATTATATTATAATAGAAAACATTTATTTTAAATTGTAATAATATTTCACAAATGACTGTTTTTACAGTATTTTTAATCAAATAAATTCAGTCTTGGTGAACATAAGACTTCTTTCAAAACATTAAATAAATCTAGATAAAAATCTAAAGATAAAAAAGATAAAAATCTTATCAACCCCAAAATTGTAATGAAATATAAGAGACTTGACACACACACACACACACACACACACACACACGTCAAATCTGTCATATTTCATGTATTTCAATTACACTAACTTGTACATGTACATAAATCATTATATAAAAAGAAAAATCCAGATAAATACCACCTAACTTTTATTCGGTCTCATTTCCAATCAAGCTGTAATTTTGTGAAATTGTGCAAAAAATATTATATAATTATGTGTATAAAATTATAGCTATAAAAATAGCCTTAAATGGATAGTTCACCCAAAAAGGAAAATTTGCTATTGATTAACTCACACCTCAGGCCATCCAAGATGCAGGTGACGTTTTTCTTCAGTAGAACAATAACGATTTTTAGCTGAAACCATGGTCCTCAATGATTCATATAATGCAAGACAACGACTACTGTCACTTTGAGAGTCAATAAAACATACACAGGCAAAACAAAATGAATACCCATGGCTCTTTTGACGATACATTGAGGTCTTATGAAGCAAAACGATCTGAACATAATTTACAACATTATTACATGTAATCCACAAAATAGTATTTACTTGTGCTTATCCTGGATGCCACAACCTATATAAAAATGAAGATTACAGGAAAGATCAGGAAGATTGACTTTTCACAGATTCCCAAAGTTTGAGCTCCTGCACCATTATGCGACAGGAAGCTCACGCTGCAGACTGCTGTGAATTCACTCAGGGCAGTTTGCCAAGGCTATGAATTAGCTAATAACGTTGTAAGTTATGTTCAGTTTCTTGCAAAGACTGATCATTATGCTTCATAAGGATATTGTATCATAAGGAGCCACGTCTATTCATTTTGTTTAGCCTGTATATGGTTTTTTGACTCTCAAAGTGACGGTAGCCGTTGACTTGCATTATATGAATCACCAAGGACCACGGTTTCAGCTAAAAATCTTTTTTACTGTTCTACTGGAGAAAAAAGTCACCTACATCTTTGATGGCCAGAGGATGAGTAAATTAACAACAACTTTTCATTTTTTGAGTGAACTATCCCTTTTACAAGATAAAGGAGTCAGCAATTTTATTCCAAAATGTTTAAAATGTAATTTCAACTACCATCATTTCCACCACAAAATTAATGGATTTTTGAGTTGTGGTGGAAATGACATTTGTTCATGATGGTCCAATACAGTATATAATTGAAAAGGAAGGTGAGCGTAAAAAAAAAGGTGTCCTACCTTCTGAGTGTATGCTTAACAGTATCTATATTGTGTGATGCCACCATGACATTTGCTTTCTTATTCTGTTCGATCTCCTCCAGCACGTAATCCAGACACCTGAAAGACACCAGCAGCTCATAAATCATCCTGGTTTTGGTTTGCACTTTCAGCCAACACTTTAACTTGACTGTTGACCGCCAAACACAAAAGCTTTTGAAAAGATCTGATTTATTTTGAAAGCTGTCAAAATGTGCCTTAATCATAAGAGGCTTACCAGGTGAGATAAGCCAAGAGTCTAGATAAATCTCTCCTGCCTTTGAAACATTCTGTCAGCACATAGACCGTCTGAATGAAGCACAGTTCAGGGTAAGTATGATGTTCAGATAAGGACCTACAAGTATTTTAGGACTGCTGATCTGGACTCAGAAACTACTTGGCCATGTCATCTTGCTCCTTAAAGAGAGGCAAAGTGAACCTGACCAATTCGCTGAATCATTACTTTCTTATTAAATGAAGAATTTCCCCATAATTCTCTGTTCCAAAACAGCAAGTTGTCAGCCTAAACAGTATTTTAGGCATCATATGCCAGTGGTTCTCAACCAGGTGACTGGGGCTCTCTAGAGGGGATGATAATTAATGATAATTATCATCATAATTAATCATAATTAATTTAAATTTAATAATTATAATTAAACAATTTTCAGGGGGGATATAATTGCTTTTTTTGTCCTCTTCAACTTTATTGCCATTTTATTTTATTTTATTTTTTATTTAATTGCCATTTTCTATTTCTCAGAATTGCGAGATATAAACTCGCAATTGCAAGTTATACCCTATAATGTCAGAATTGCGAGATTCAGAATTGTGGGATATAAACTCGCAATTTTGACTTTTTCTCGCAATTGTGAGTTTATATCAAGCAATTCTGACTTTATAACTTGCAATTGTGAGTTTATATCACAAAATTCTGAGCAAGAAAGAAATCAGAATTGTGAGATAAGAAGTCGCAATTACCTATTTTTATAACTGATTGGTCACATAAGTGCCTGTATGAGTTTTAGAGTTGGGGGACCAAAAATTACTGGGTAATGACATCATTATAGAGAAGTCTGAGCTCATGAATATTAAATCAGCTCATGGTGACTGTGCTCTTCTAGACTGTCCAGTCATGCTACTTAATTAATATTCATTTACTTTGTCTAATATGAATTAATCCAGAGATCAAGTATGTAGATCAAACAGACAAATGTAATATTATAGCACAATTAGAAATCAAGCGTATAAAATTCATTCGAACTATTAAGAAAACTAAATGTATGGCTAATCACAGCTTTGAAATTTGGTTTTAATGTGAGCTAAGAGAAGTAGGATATATTTTAATATCAGATGACAGAGATGATTTGGGCTGAAAGTGGGAGTCCATGGCCACCCTGTTCCAGCAGCCCTGCGTCAGACTCTATTGGAATCAGCTGTGAGTGTTAGTTGAGTCTCTTGTGTGTTTTTTGCGAGTAGCTCTATTTGTTTTCCGTGGGTGAGTGACCGTTAATGGAGCTGCAGCCCAAGAAGAGCTTTTAGATGAGTCACTTACGAGGCTCCATTTCAGTTCAGATGCTGCCGTAGAAAGTAGCTGCCTTTGTAGAAAACAAGGCAGCTCACTAGTTTTTGGGTTTTCAAGTGTGAAATTCTCAAGGAAGAATTTGGAAGATTACTTGCCTGTGGTACATTCTGTTAGTACATTCATAGTCGGGGTTGATGGGGTCTTCGTATCCAATCTCCGCTGCTCGGCTTCTCTCCTGGTACATGTAAGCCCCCCTTACCAACTTGGCACCGAAACACCAGCCCTCCCTTCTTGATAGCTCAACGTCCATGGACACATTATCAAATGCCTCCTGAGCACAGAGAATTCATTACTTTGCAACAGATAACCTTATTTAAAATGCAACATTTCAGGAAATTAAAGGGATAGTTCACCCAAAAATGAAAATTCTGTCATCAATTACTCACCCTCATGTCGTTCCAAAACTATAAGAGTTTTGCTCATCTTCAATCCAGGTTTAATCCAAATTAAATCTGTTCATCATATAAAGCAATCGTGTCTCTTCACATTTTGAAAGTTTTGGATGAATAGACTTTCAGTGGAGGGACAGAAATCTCAAAGATTTCATTAAAAAATATCTTCATTTGTGTTTTGTAAATGAATGAAAGTCTGATGGGTTTTTGGAACGACATGAGGGTGAGTAATTGATGACAGAATTTGAATTTTTGGGTGAACTATTCTTTTATTCACTTCGTTGCTCTTTTGAATTTGATATACCATGTAAAGTAAACATACTCTTAATCTGCGTTTCCACCGCAGGAACTTTCTCCAGGAGCAAGGGACTTTGGGGTGGTACTCGGTGTGTTTTGACTGCAGGGACCAGGTCTAAACAAAGTTCCGGGTAAAAATGTCCCCCTCAGAAAATCCCTGCTCGCTAGGTAGTACTTTTTCAAAGTTCAGGAACTTTCGGGGGTGGGACTTGGGCGCTGAACATGCTAACTGGTGGACTCCACGCAGTATTTTATTTCAACCACCATTTTTAAAAGTCTGTTGCGGTGCATGCCGTAAGAGTTGTTTGCTGTTCGAATCAACAATGGAGTTTAAAAAATATGACAGATAGACTGTCTGTTTTCAGGCCTTCCCGCTTAGCTCTCTCCAGTGCTGGAAAGCTTTTCTAAGATAAACGCAGGTCCTAAAGCGCTTGCCCAGTCATAAACCTTCAATCCAGTGATATTATTTTGAGCTCTTTTGTATTGTGTCTCATCTCTCTTTCTGCAGTTTTTTTTAATTTTTTAATTTTTTTTAAATCTCCCGCTTGCTTGTTCTGTCTCCGCGACCGTTGTACACCCCCTAATGCTGATTGGTTACACGTTTGTTGTTGGTGTCGGCCCGACTAACTTCCAAACAGTGTTTTTGAAAAACTACTTACCCCACCTTTAATTGCATTTTATAAGTCACTTTGGAATACAAGTCATAGCATGGTTCAGATGATAAATCATATTATAATTTAAATTATATACTTTATACTCTGGAAAATATGGTACATATAAAAGTCTTAAAGGATCAGTATTAAAAACAGCATAATCATAAAGTTTAAATAGAGGATGGAAAATGTTTTTGCTGTACAAAACCTTATAAGTAGACCCTATTATGCTAGAAATGTAGTATATGGAGACTCAATGATGTTGCCATCAGTGTGTGTGCAGTGCATGTGTTTAATTGTCACCACCATCATTTATTTCCTTTCAGGATGAATTTCAATGCAAAGATAAATTGCAAGCACCACAGTGTAAAATGTCACTTTTGATGTTGCATTGGCTAAATGTTATCCTGTTATAACAGCATGTTTTCTGCACAGTATCTAACAATCTCACTAGCTAAAGCCCAGAATATCATCATCTGATCCAAGTTAACACCATTCATATGTGCCAGACATGTGTGTGTGTGTGCAAGGCTCACTTTGAGGTAGCACTGATAGGTGTTGAAAACGACAGCTTTGTCTCTGTTGAAAATTCTCTTCATCTCCACAGCGAGTCTGCTGATGGCAGGCTGAAAATATGTCTGTTCGGCATCCACCATCAGCCTGACTCCATTTTCCACCGCATGCTGTTCAGCACATGAGAAGCAGGCAGCGTTACAGTGAGTTAAAAATACATTCATCAGTTGACAAAAAAAGAGCTATCGCCACAGACAGCAGCATTTTAATTGATGTTGCACCCGTTTTTCCTGACAAAACCAAGGATTTATCAACAAATAATGATGCTATAAACCTCAGAAATAATAATGTTGATGATACAGTGTTGTTAAAAAGTATCCGGATACTTTATGTTCGAATGTCATTGCATTAGATAACAAAATAACAAAGAGCGATTGCACATGCACACTTTTCAAACAAAACATTTCATATTCAAAGTAGTTTGATAGAAACAATAGACATACTGTTCAAAATGAAGATACAAAGCATTGTGACACTTTGTGGTTGTGAAATGATACTGGAACATGTTCATAATTAATGGGATTTTCAAAAGTTTGGGGTTGATAAGATTTCTTAATGTTTTTGAAAGAAGTCTCTTATGCTAACCAAGACTGCATTTATTTGATTAAAAATACAGTAAAGATGGTAATATTGTGCAATTTTTAAAATTTTTTATTTACAATTTACAATTATTATTGTTTTTTACAATTTTTAATTTTTTTTATTTACAATTTAAAAGAACTGTTTTCTATTTAAATATATTTTCAAATGTAATTTATTTCTGTGATGCAAAGCTGAATTTTCAGCATCATTACTCCAGTCTTCAGTGTCACATGATCCTTCAGAAATCATTCTAACATGCTGATTTGCTGCTAAACAAACATTTATTATTATTATTATTATTATTATCCATTTTAAAAACAGTTGTGCTGCTTAATATTTTTGTGGAAACCGTAAAATTTTTCTCCAAGATTCTATTTGAAATAGAAATATTTTGTAACATTATAGATGTCTTTATGAAGGTATTAAAACACTTTTGATACATTTAATTCATCCTTGCTGAATAAAAGGATGAATTTTTTTTATTTTTTTTAATTACTGACCCCAACTTTTGAATGGTAGTGTAAACCTGTGGCGTTTTGGTCTTTTTGCCATTTCATGTGTGGAAGTGAAACTGGAATAAGTTGCATTCTGAATTCAAACCCATGTCTCACACATGTATGGAAGCTTGTTTCCGCCACTAAATAAAAAATAAAAAAGGTAATTGCATCTTTTTATCTCAATTCTGACGTTATTTCTCAGAATTGCAAGATTTAAATTCGCAATTGCGAGTTATAAAGTCCTAATTGCATGATATAAAGTCAGGATGGCGAGTTATTAATGGCGAGTTATTAAGTCAGAATTGCAAGTTATAAAGTCAGAATGGCGAGTTATAAAGTCAGAATTGCGAGTTATAAAGTCAGAATTGCGAGTTATAAAGTCAGAATGGCGAGTTATAAAGTCAGAATTGAGTGATATAAAGTCAGAATTTAACTGACTTTTTTCTCGCATTTGCGAGTTATCGCAATTCTGACTTTTTTCTCAGAATTGTGATATATAAAATCACAATTCTTTTTTCCCCTCACAATTTGAGTTTATATCTCTTAATTTAGATTTTATATCACGCAATTCTGACTTTATATCTCACCATTCTGACTTTATATCTCGCAATTCTGACTTTATAACTCGCAATTGTGAGTTTATATCAATTCTGAGAAAAAACGTCAGAATTGTGAGATAAAAAGTCACAATTACCTTTTCTATTTTTTATTTCATGGCGGAAACAAGCTTCCATACACATGAGCACTGCAACTCACTGTAGAATCCACCAGGTCACAGCTGCTACTTGTAAAACACTTCGATTTGTGTATTCCAGGTAACCAATCTGGAGAATAACTGTTATATGAAATCTCCAAACTTTGTTTTGATTTGTTACTTCCAGGCTGAAAAACAGGAAGCACTGAGCCTACTGTGAGTCACACAGCTTGTACTGCTTGTACTGCCTTTTCTCAGTGCGACATAAACCCGATACATGTTCCTCACATCAAGTCGACAGGGCGGAACAGCTCTCTAACCTCCACACTCTGCTGAAGGCTTTCTCAAAATCGATCTCTGTTACATTCTTCATCCATGACTGTCTAGTAGACCATGACCTTCTGACACTCTGCATGAATACCACAGGAGAAATATAAGAGGAACACAGCCAATGAACGCACCTTAGCCAAGACGTCCAGTCGCTGAAGCATCCTTTTCATCTGCTTTTCTTCTTCCTCTGTGAACTTGGACAGAAGAGGCTCCAACTGACCAGTCTGTTAAAAAAATAAAAATAAAAAAGGAAATAAATTCAGAATTTGAACACATATGGGTACATTTCCATTTGGGAAGTGAATCTTACTAATAACACTAACTTTTTTTCATTCTTTTGTTTTTTGTTTATTTTCTGAACAGATGGTTTTGAATTTTTGGACAGAGATCTTTAAGGTAAAAGGTGTATTTTTTTTAATCAAAACACATTATCGTACTTCAGTTTATTGTGCAATAAGAAAGCCACTTCAATGCAATATCTGCCAAATAGTGTTTACACGGAACATAGGGGTGGGGTGAACAGCAGCTCATTATCATTTAAAGGGACATGCACCGAAACAGCTCGCTGTGAACAGAGCTGTTTTTGACAAGGTAAAAAGGGTGTTTTTTTACACAACCATTCAGAAATTTTAATCAAAGTATGTTATAGATTTTTCATGAAGACCCTAAAGAATCATACTAACTTGTGGAAAATTGGCATCCGATGTCCCCTTTATTATTATGAAGCGACAAGAATAGTTTTCATGCGCAAAAACAAAACAAAAATAACGACTTAATTCAACAAATTCGTCTGTCCCCTGTCATACTGCTATGCTATTTTCGTTGCAGATCTTCAGTGTTTACTTCCGAATGGTGGCTCAGTATTGACCGGCTCTGGTCACGTGAGCAGCACGACGCATGCATGACAGTGGACAGACGAATTTGTTGAATAAAGTCGTTATTTTTGTTTTGTTTTGGCGCACAAAAATTATTCTCGTCGCTTTATAATATTAAGGTTGAACTACAGTGGCCCAGTAATGCACAACACAACGAAATAAAAAAAAGCAAACATAAGTTCACAACACAACGAAATCGAGCCACAACGCAACGGAATAAAGCCACAACACAACGATATCGAGCCACAACACAACGGAATAAAGCCACAACACAACGGAAATGCTCCTGACCACTTGGGGGCTCTCAGAGCTCGGTAAAGTTAGTTTGTTTTCCTTGCCAATGTTCTATAGAGTCGACAGTAATATCAATACCACGATTAGTTTTAACAGTATGTAACCACCGTATATCGACATGAAATATTAATTCAAAATCACCTACGTGCAAAATAGCTTCATATTTATACCTATGAATGATTTGATGTGATACCACGACGCATGATGAAGGGAACGTCTACCAATTCCACCAAGTGGTTAAAACTTATAATTTGTATTCATTAAAATTACTTTTAACATTTAAAAACAGACATATTCAAATTCCAAAGCTTGTCAGTCTTACCAACAGGATCTAACAAGCTTTGGAATTTGACCATGTCTGTTTTTAAATGTTAAACAAAGTCATTGTAATGAATACAAATTATAGGTTTTAACCACTTGGAGGAATTGGCAGACGTTCCCTTCATCATGCGTCGTGGTATCACATCTAATCATTCACAAGTATAAATATGAAGCTATTGTGCACATAGTTGATTTTTTATTAATATTTCATGTCGATATACAATGTTTACATACTTAAAACTAATCATGGTATTGATATCTTTGTAAGACTGTCGACTTTATAGAACAGTGGCAAGGAATACTAATATTACCGAGCTCTGAGAGCCCCCAAGTGGTCGGGAGCATTTCCGTTGTGTGGTGGGTTTATTTCGTTGTGTTGTCGCTTGTTTCCGTTGTGTTGTGGCTTTATTTCGTTGTGCTGTGGCTTGTTTCCGTTGTTTTGTGGCTTTATTTCGTTGTGTTGTGAACTTATGTTTGCTTTTTTAATTTCGTTGTGTTGTGCACTACTAGGCCACCGTATTGAACCACTTCAGTCACGTCGCCGGTTTTAACGATGTCTTTAGTACCTTTCTGGACCTCAAATGGTGCAATGACGTTGCTGCCTGTGTGTAGATCAGATACCCTCGGATTTCATCAAAAATATCTTAATTTGTGTTCCAAAGACAAACAAAGGTTTTATGGGTTTTGGACGACATGAGGGTGAGTATTTAATGACAGAAATTTCATTTTTGGTTGAACTAACCCTTTAAGAGGTCTAAGGGGCTGTTCACACAGAATGTGTTTTTTCCATTCCATTGTTTTTAAATGTAAACACAGATGGATGCACTCACATCTTGCGTTTTTTGCAGTGTCTTACGCATGACATTCTAAAACGCAACGCTCAAGTTAAAAGAAGTTCAACTTTTAAAAGACGCTCTCTAGACCTTGCAGTGTTTTTTCTCTTCATTATACTGAACTGCGTTTCGTGTTTTTAACAGCTAAAATGAATTCTGTGTGAACCAGCATGTCAACTTCCGGCTCAACAAATGCCATATTTTGGAGAGGAACAATTTTCCTGACCGAACAATGGAATAACAGAGTTTTTGGAAACCTGTTTAGAAACAATATTTATTAGTGGTGCTTGCTAATTGTTATTGCTCAAACCTAGGGTATTTACTTTTATATGTTCAGTTTTCACTTTAATTTTAGTTTAATTTTTTGTTATGTGCTTGTCATTTTTTTTTTTTTTATTAAAATTGGATTTTTTATTTTAATAATATTTTTTATTTTTTATANTTATTTAATATTTAAAAATATATCATTATTATTATTATTAATATTATATTTAGGTTTAATTTATTTTTATTTTCATTTATTTCCAGTTTGTAATTTTAGTGCTTCAACTTAAACATTTCAGTTAATTGCCAAGGCAACATTTATATATTTAATTTTATTTTAGCTTTATTTCATTTAACAAAAATGTTTTTAACAGTTTTAGTTGATGATTATAACACTGTATAAACACAAATGCTCAACTGCGAAGGGGCAGTGTTTAAAGAACCAATTAGACTATGAGAAATCAATAACCCTCTTAATTTATGCTGTGGTTAAGGTGTCCGTTTCTTGCTGTCTGCCTACCTGCAGGTTTGGGACAACTAGTAGATCGGATATCTTTGTTCTCTCGTCAATCAGACTGTTCCAGTCCAGCATGTCCACCATACTTCGGGAAAAATAAAATAAGCATTTATATTTAAGCAGCGCATCACAGATGATGTTTTTTAAACATCAAATGACTTGTATGCATCCTTACAGAACTGGTCGATTCTTCAGAGCAAAGTGCTCTTATATGAGTTTAGTAACTGAGGAGTTTAGTTAACTCAAGGGGGTCGAGCAGAGGGGGGCAGTGTAATGGAGCACCCATGGAATAGTCATTGAGTAGCTCTCCTCAGTTCATAAGATAACTTCATTGTCTGCCATTGATTGAGAAGATTTACAAGTCTGAGAGTCAGAACAGCTATGGGAAACTGGTGTTTCTCACCCTGATGAGTGCAGCCGTCCATCAGAGAAGCAGCTCTGAATGTTGCCTTGAGCTCCCAGCCTGGCTAGACATGTCTGCAAAGAAAACACACACTTTCATTCATCAGACCAAACACTCCAAAAAGATTGTGATTAAAGAGATAATTCACCTGAAATGAACCCACCAGGGGTTTAGTGTTCCATGGAACACAAAATTAAACATTTTGAAGAATGTTACAGTTCTTAAGGCCCGTTCACCCCAACTATAACAATTACTATTATAGCTTTCACACCAACTTATGATGATGTTCTGATTATTATAAGCACATGCTGCATCTGCCACTTTAAACGCTGGATTCTGATTGGCTGTCAATGTTTTATTGTTCATCAGCTGGAAAAAAATCTTTTTGAAAGTGATTCCAATGACACTGTTTATCTGTGCTGTTATTGCTAGAGATGTGGTTTGGACTCTGCCATTCTTCAACATTTAGAACTAAATCTTTATCGTTATCACTATGGTAATCATCCTTGGTTTAAACAGGCCTTTGCTCTCCAAAAAGTACAAAACAAGTACCATTCCATATGACACTCCAAGTTAAATAATAGCTTTGCAAGTGAGGAAAATATTTTCGAAAAAACTGTAGCTCTCATATATTGTATGCACATCTGCACATCTTGGAGGATTCTGAGCAAATAACAACTTACACATCAGTGCTTTCAGCACACAAAGCCATTATATATGGAATTTTATGGTGCTTTCTTTATCCTTTTTGGAGTTTCACATCTCATGACCACAGTATAATTTCAATGTATGCAAAATAACATGGTGGAACTTCTAAAGATTTTCTCCTTTTGTGTTCCACAGAAGGTATAATGTCAAAGGAAAAACTGATGACAGAATTTTGCACTACTATAATGCACATTAATGTGTATTTGCATAATGAATGAAAAAGTTCAAATATGCTTATGTTTTTAATGACATATTTGGGTCATTCCTGGTATTCGGTGCCTTTTGGCCATCATAAAATGTAGAAAATCAAACACAGTTTTTTAAAAGAAAACATAAAA
This sequence comes from Anabarilius grahami, assembly GCA_003731715.1. NCBI lineage: Eukaryota > Metazoa > Chordata > Actinopteri > Cypriniformes > Xenocyprididae > Anabarilius > Anabarilius grahami. Next base: position 690,575 of record RJVU01073134.1, read on the forward strand.
AACAAATTACTTTCACAATCACTATGTTCACTCTCAGTGTCCACTCTGTTAGCTCTTCAGATATAACAGGGTTGACACTAACAGGGTGGACATTCTGATCTAAAACTGAGCAAAAACAAGCTAACATAGAAGGGATATCAAATAAAGAATTGCATGGTTTTTATAACTGTAATTTTAAAAATATGATTTTTCTAATAACTTTTTTATATTTCCCATAACAGGGTGGACATACTAAGGTTGACCACATCAAATTTGAAAGCTAAAATTGGTTTTAAAAAAAAAAAAAAGACAGGTAAAATAATTGAGGATCTCACTCACTTGCCTGAGTTGTTTTCCCTCCAAAGAAGTGATGACTGCATTATGATTTAATTTTTCCAACTTTTATTTAAAGGGAAAGTAGTCAAAAATAACAGGGTGGACAATAATGAAGTGAAGTGAAGTGAAGTGAAGTGAAGTGAAGTGAAGTGAAGTGAAGTGAAGTGAAGTGAAGTGAAGTGAAGTGAAGTGAAGTGAAGTGAAGTGAAGTGAAG
>RJVU01073134.1:704836-723403 GCA_003731715.1 Anabarilius grahami
TAATGTTTTTAAAAGAAGTTTCGTCTGCTCACCAAGGCTACATTTATTTAATTAAAAATACAGTAAAAAACAGTAATATTGTGAAATATTATTACAATTTAAAATAACTGTGTACTATTTAAATATATTTGACAAAGTAATTTATGCCTGTGATGCAAAGCTGAATTTTCAGCATCGTTACTCCAGTCTTCAGTGTCACATGATCCTTCAGAAATCATTCTGATATGCTGATTTGCTGCTCAATAAACATTTATGATTATTTTCAATGTTGAAAACAGTTGTGTACTTTTTTTTTCAGGATTCCTTGATGAATAGAAAGTTCAAAAGAACAGCATTTATCTGAAATACAAAGCTTCTGTAGCATTATACACTACCGTTCAAAAGTTTGGGGTCAGTAAGAAATTTTATTTTTATTTTTTTTTAAAAAAATTAATACTTTTATTCAGCAAGGATGCATTAAATCAATCAAAAGTGGCAGTAAAGACATTTATAATGTTACAAAAGATTAGATTTGAGATAAACACTGTTCTATTCTTCTATTCTTTCTATTCATCAAATAATCCTGAAAAAAAATATTGCACACAAATATTTTGTACAATTGTACACATTAAATGTTTCTTGAGCAGCAGATCAGCATATTAGAATGATTTCTGAAGGATCATGTGACACTGAAGACTGGAGTAATGATGCTGAAAATTCAGCTTTGCCATCACAGGAATAAATTACTTTGTGAAATATATTCAAATAGAAAACAGTTATTTTAAATTGTAATAATATTTCACAATATTATTGTTTTTACTGTATTTTTAATTAAATAAATGTAGCCTTGGTGAGCAGACAAAACTTCTTTTAAAAACATTACAAATCTTAGTGGTTCCAAACTTTTGGACTGTACTGTATATAATAGAAAAGGAACTGGCCCCCAGATGTTGAATCTGGCTCCCTTTAAAAAAGTTTGGACACCCCTGCTCTAAGGTGTCCATGCTGTTCTATGTGTATATATTTACATATCGCAATAAGATATAGAAAAATATCTAATGATAGACATTTTATAGGCCAGCGCCACAATATCGTTATACCGCCCAGCCCTAACTAAAACTGAAATTATAACTATTAAACACATTTTTGTTAATTTAAATAAATACTGGATGAAAAAAAATAAAAAAACGTTGCCCATGTAACTAACTGGAATAAGTTTAAATTGATACACTAAAAATACTAAATGAAAAAATAAAATAAAAAATAAAAATAAGTTATACCTAAATAGTAATATTATGTAATAATATAAAAATGATAAAAAACACAATCAAATATCTGTCAGGGGGAAATTTTAGGTCTGATGATTACTTCTCGAGTAGCTTAATGATTTGTAATATTAGGTTAAACTCCAAAGTTTAATACATAAGGTCAGGGGTAGTATGCAAATTATACAAAAAGTTTATTCCAAATCCTAAGTGACTGATGGGGACACTCTTCATATCTCCCCCATGCTTTGTCAAATAACAACAAGTCCAGTAACTTCTTTTGACTTCTTTTTGGATTGTTTAAGTCTTAATTAGGGGCGTCAGGCACCCCATCCCCCCAATAATTCACTCCCAGGACAGGGATTTCTTCAAATCACTAACCCTAAATATGAGCAATAGTAACAGTGATGCTTGCCTTAGAGAAGCAGGTCTGAAGCACAAATAATCCTACTGTTGTCTCAATACAGTATAAACTACTATAAACATTTTCTCTTGTGGAAATAGAAAGCAGCTCTCTGTTTGCATGTGTACCATGACACCAAATTCCTAAACCGTGAGCGTGTTGATAGCCTGAATATAAGCCAATCAGAAACAATGGGCAATGACCAAAACAACCAATAGGATCTCGGCTCTTTGTTTACATCTGTGACAGCAGATCAAATCTCAGGCTATTTCTGTGAGCTCTCCACATAAGCACAAATCACAGCATGGCCATTAACCTCTAGGCCCTCTACTGAAAAAGTAGTTAGTTTGATGCAAAGCAGGTCTTAAAAACTAATTCAGACCAATAGATTTTGGCTGCATACTGCCTTGCAAACTAGGAGGGCCCAGAAAGGAGAAAGTTTTTAAAATACTTAAGGATTCACTAAACTAACTGCCCAAAACTGCAGGTTGATATTAGGAGAGCAAAAATTCTTAATGAGCTACTTTAAATTAAGCACTATAGCTCTCTTTGGAGCAAAATCATTGCACTCATTTATATTCTGTTCTTATACTGGCGTGATCTATATCACTGATTTATTTATTTGGCCCTTAAATGGTCAGGTCTGGATCATGTATTCTGCGAATAAATGCCTGCAGACCAGTTAAAATGTTCAGCTGAACATCTTGAGTAACATTCTCCTATCTAGACAATAGGCACTGTATTTTATTAAATTGCTCACAAATCTTTCCACCTTGGTACCTATGATCGATCGAAGCCGCTTAAACATGGTAGTTTGCGGATGTAGGGACTAGAACTACAAGAGACCACTTACTCCATCTCTTTCCTCTCAGCATCTTCCTGTGAGAGATCCTCTTCTACGCTATAATCCAGCACAGCTCCCACTCCATACGCTTGGTTCTTCTGCACTACAGGCCTGATGGACTGGTGGTCCTCGCCTGCTACAAACTGACCATAGAACGTCATCTTCATAAACTGCTCAAACATCTTCTGTCCCAACAACTTTCTGCTGAGATCCATTATCTGTAGGAGACAGAAATAATGTTGTCAAAGCATGCTTATTATAGAATGATCTGATTTAATTTTTAGCAATATTTAAAGGGATAGTTCACCCCAAAATTGAAATTCTGTCATCATTTAGTCACCCTCAAGATGTTCCAAACCTGTATAAATTTCTTTGTTCTACTGAACACAAAGGAAGATATTTTGAAACTAAACAGTTGTGGGGCACCATTGACTTCCATAGTATGGAAAAAAATAAATAAAATGGTGCACCACAACTACATCATTTGGTTACAAACAGGGCCTAAAACAAACTTTTAGCCACACTAGCCAATGGCCGGTGACTTAAGAAAATGTATTGACTATATATATTTTTTACCAGCCATGAAAGATAAGAGAGAGTCAAGTCAAAAGCAATGAGTGAATGCTATTTGTCTTTTGTTGTTTGATTAACATTAAAAACACAGACAGCAGCAGGAATATTAGGCTGCTGTCACTTTAAGAGCTAATGCACGGATCCAATATACTGATACACGTGTTTTTTTTTTTTTTTTGCTTTTTTTCTCAATTGTTTACGTTCAGTAAAAACACAACTGACTATGTTATGTTTACAAGGATAGGCCTACTTGCCAAGACAGGCATTTTGACATCATTTTGTTTAAATATGTCTGTTCAAGTGCAAGAAGATGTGAAAGAGAACTTAAATTAAAGTGATGGTTACAAAGAATTGTTTTTATCTGAAGCTCCTTAATCTGGTGCCTTGAGTCTGTAAATGTTGAAACCCTGTGCCAACACATTTAATCAGTGTGTGTTTCCAAAGTTGCCTAAAGGTCAAAATGACTTGCATATGTCTCTGAGGTTCATTCTGTCCTTGCCAGTAACTCTACACACTAACCACATGACTTCTCCCTGGCAAGGTGCCATTCCTGTCAATCATCTGGGACAATGACACGAGAGTAATTCCAGACAGGAACATGGAAGTCTGTCAAATACAGTACATGCAAGAACAGGATGGCACTGTTTTTGTTAAACAAGGTAGGAATACATTCTAAAAGCATTAAATATATGACATACCTCTTTATTCTTATCAACCAGGATGTTATAGGAGCACAGTTTGAAAACTACCAAGCTTCTAAGTAACTCAAGAGTGTCTTTGCTCTTGTAGGCTTCTTTGGTCTGTTCAAAGTCAATGGAGATCTTGTTACTGAAGGATACATGCTCCTCTTGTGTGTTTGTTTTGGTTGGATGTAACGCTTGCACACTCCGGTGATAACCATGACGAGTGGAGATGACCAAACTCCTAATATTGCTTTCACGAGTCGCGAGCCCAAAAGCAGGAAGAGTTTTGCGGAGAGACATCAATTCAAGACTTCTGTACTGACAATATACATAAAACAGAATTAGGTCGCCTGCTGTTGTTTTTTTGGAAACCCTCTCGGTCATTCAGCACATTAAACGCTACCTGTGTGGTCCCGCCCCATATTCAAATCTGGGCTGGATGATTGGTTCAAATCCCGTGACGTTTCTGTTTACTGACATAACACACGCATGCGATGCCATAAAAGGAATGCTGTTGCATAAATGTTCCGTAACAGAAACGTCCCAGTTTTATAATACCGAGATGTAAATGAATGTACAGATTAATTTAGTAAACATAGAATGTTACGCATATAATATAGACTATATATGGTGTTGTGGGTTTAGGAAGCCTAATACAGAACAAAATCAATAAACCGAGGACTGTTTATTAAAACATTTTTCCACTTGCTTTTTGTCGTTAGTTTTGCTCTTGCCGTTTTGCTTGTGACAGGCTGCTTGACGTGACATTTGTTACCGTTTCATGAAGTTAACAGCGGGGGGAGCCGTTGCATAGTTAAAGTAATTTACTTTTACAAGACTGGGGGTAAACGACTCAGCTAACCTGACAAAACTTCTGGAGATTTCCAAAAATTATTAATTTATAAGAACTATTTTTATTTATTTATTCAAAAGTATTATTCATTTATTCAAGATATGTATTTTAACCCACTGGTTGTAGCCTACATGAGGAGACGAGACAGACAGCGTGAATGCGCTCGAGCGCGGGCATGTTGAGGAGGTTAGTAAGGGGGGGCTGGATGGATCCATGGTTAAATCCTAAGCATATACTATAGTCACACCCACTAGATGAGGAGCTGCTCTGGTGGTTTCGGTTAGAATTTGGGAAACCGCTGCACGCCAAAGAGAGCAGGCACACCGAATTCCCAAGAGCCAGAGCCAGAGATAGGATCACTAATTAGGAATTTCCCTTCTGAAAAGAGAACAACGGTCCGTTTTAAAGTCCCCGTTTCTTTTCCAAAATGGACGCACATAAACTTTTGCAGACCTTTTTTTCTTGACATGTTTTGATGCAGCATAACCTCTCTGAAAAATCTACATTTTGGAAATAACAGCGAAAGAGCGGGAATATAAGAGTGTCAGAAGTTTCCAGCAATGCACCAGATACATCCACCAGTGTTTGGAGTGCATAATAAAAGCAGAAGTTCTCCTCAGGAACTGGGGCTGGACGGAGGGAATAACTGTTTGGTTTTATAACTTCTGTGCGCCCTCTCCTCCTCTTTTCTCTCCTCTGCCTCAGACTTTGGTGTCTGAAAGAGAGTGGATAAACGATTTATGCAGATAAAGTAACTTACAAACGCTTGAAGTCGAAGGTTTTGAGACTTCGGAGATACAGAATATCCCATCAGAACTTCTAGCGATTGTAAAAGAAAGGAATGCTGAGCAGAAGAGGCGCATGGAGAGATGCTGTTTCTTCTACCATGGATCTAAAGGGCACTTTAGCGGTTTTAGTGCTTTTGCTTCTATGTTTGTGTCCCGTTTTCAGTCAAGAACTCAATCCAAAGGGTAGGAACGTGTGCAAAGTTTCAGGGTAAGTTGGATAACTTTTAGGAGGAAAGGAACTAGAAAGCATTAATGTATTCTGCACATATGGTAGACTCAATGCATGATGTTAAGCAAAAAAGTAGCCTATAAGAATGAAAATCAAATTTGATTAAATCAAAGACAAGTTTATTAAATGCAGCAAACATTATTCAAACATATCCGTGAGCTTTAAGAAAAAAAGAAAAAGAATATTAAATTAAGATTTCACATTAATCTTAAAAATAGGGCAAAGTTGTTTGTTATTTCTGATTGTTTTGTTTTTGTTGTTAAATACTAATGAATTATAGCCTAGTATATGAAAGTGCACAGAAAAGTAGTGATTTAACTTTTAAAACTGTACAGAAAGTTGTTTTTGATGACGTTCCAAACAGCAAATTATTTGAATCTGATGTGTGTCAGTCACCCTGTTTCACATCTGGGTCACTGACACACATTGAGAGATAGAGGGCGACACCAATTACTCAAGCACTGAAGTCGTGGCACAGTTTAGATACTGCATAAAAACCTATGTAAAAGAACAATTAATTAATTGGTAATAAAATACTTCTAAAAGCCCATAAAATGCATATTAACTAAAAGGGGAAAAACATCCATCATCTGATATCAAATAACTTGTAATAAACTTTCAATTTACTGAGGCCTACTCTAGCCTACTATTTTAATAGAGTTTGAAACTAAAAGATCTGTGCAGTTCCACAATCGTTACAGATTCTAAACTCTTCTCTAACCTAAACACAGATGTCATCAAGGGTGTGACATCTAGTCACAACACTGTATCCATGACCTACATTTCATCAAGTAGAATGGATGTATGTAGAAGGCTAATCACAGCCTTGATCGATGTTGATGTCCAAACTAATCTATCAAATCACAAAAAGAAACATTTACAAATAAATATTACATAGGTGTCAGAGAGATCAAAACTAGTGATTGAGGTTTGAATGGATAACTGCAACACCTAAATCTAATGAGCTTACTGATATCAGAAGCATTTCCGCATTGAATTCAAACGGGGAATTTTTTTGCCTTTTCTAATGCATCTTCCAAAAAAACAAAAACAACAACAACAACAAAATATTAATTAAAAACAAATTATTTTAGGTAAAAATAAATAAAAGTGTTTGGGTGATTTGTTATAACATTTTAGAAATCCATGTGTCTAAATTTGGTCAGTCCAACCTTCTGCAGATAATTTGCTTCAAACTACATAATCCTATCCCTTTAATTGACCGTTCCCCCTTTAGTTACTGTTGCTACGTCCGACAAGCCATGCTGTTCTCACACCACATCATGTTCTCACGCAGTGAAAAATACATCGCGGAGCAAAGAGGACACTGACAACGCGTCGACAGACAAGACAGAGCAGGTTACTTTTGATATGAAACAAGGTCTCAAATTTCAAATGTTGTCATTTTTAAGGAAATTTAAACAAATACCATTTTGTGGCACTTTAATGTGTCGTGACAGATCGCTGTAGCGCCTCAGTTCAAGCGGCTCGTGAACAGATCATCTCTTCCGACTAGTTCATTTATAGCATCAAATAAGCATGAATGAACATCATAAGGAATGTTGTTTTAATCGAGGAAAGACATCAGTACACAACATTTTTCAAGTTCAAGTCTACCGACATTAATCTACTAACTCCCCTGACTGCTTTGTCGGACAAAATGGCGGAGTCGGCATTACGATTGGTTAGATCGCCTGTCAATCAAAACTCCTGGCGAAGGATCAGTTTCTTAAAAAAAAACACACACATTTACTGACCCCAAACTTTTGAATGGTAGTGTATGCCAAATATGCCAAAGAATTGATAAAATTCACAAAAATTAATTGGTCATGGTGAACTTGCAGATAGTTTCATGATAGTAGATTAATTGACCTGGGGTGCATTTCCCAAAAGCATTATTTTGTCGTTATCAGCATAGTTCAATGAGTCGGTGTTTCCCGAAACCATAGTTCCAACAAAGAGGAGCCTATGATTGAATCTGGAAATAAAGCAAAATAACTGAGAAAAATGAGAATTAGTCCTCAGATGCCAGGTCAGTAATATGTAGCAAAAAATCTAGCATTAATTTGATCTCAAACGGATTCATTATAAGAAGTTATTACTCCACCACATGCGTGACATCATTAACCAAATTTGCGACAATACGGTTTCGGGGAACAGTCGTGACTAGCTATTTCTTCAACGATGCATTGTACTATGATAGACAAAGGTGGGGTAAGTCATTTTTCAAAAACACTGTTTGGAAGTTAGTCAGGCCGACACCAACAACAAATGTGTAGCCAATCAGCATTAGTGGGCGTATAATGGTCGAGGAGAGAGAACGAGCAAGAGGGAGATTTGAAGAAAAACAGAGAGAGATGCAGAAAGAGAGATGAGACATAATGCAAAAGAGCTCAAAATAATATCACTGGAATAAAGGTTTATGACTGGACAAGCGCTTTAGGACACAATATTAGAAAAGCTTTCCAGCGCTGGAGAGAGCTAAGCAGTAAGGCCTGAAAACCAGAGGTGTCAAGTAACCAAGTACAAATACTTCGTTACCTTACTTAAGTAGAAATTTAGAAATTTTGGGTATCTATACTTTACTGGAGTAATTATTTTTCAGCCGACTTTTTACTTCTACTCCTTACATTTTCACGCAATTATCTGTACTTTCTACTCCTTACATTTTAAAAATAGCCTCGTTACTCCGATTTCATTTCGGCTTGTTTTCATTCCGGCTTGTCCGGCTTGATTGTGGTTCAATGAGAAGTATAAACATATACCATTCCGACACCCTATTGGTTTGTACGTGATCCATCGCACCTGCACGTGACACAAATCACGTCACACTCCAGCTAGGAGGACATAGCCAGTGTTGGGGTCGTTACTCAAAAAAAGATTATTTCTTAAAAGTTATTATTTCTCCACTATTGGCTTATTTATCAAACGGGTGCTTTCTCTTCGTCCGCCGCAAATTAAGCTACAGTAGGTAGTTCGGTAGAGAGACGTTTGAATAAATTAGCGTTTGCGATTGACAACGCAATTGACAATGTTGTGATAAGTAGGCTATACTAACTTTGTAGCTCGTTACCCCCAACACTGGACATAGCAGACGTATGTAGCCAAGTATAAAGATGTCCGTGGCAGAGACTCAAGAAGATAACTCAGGCGAAATGTCCCAACCAAGCACCAGCCAGGAGGTTGGTAGAAACAGGTACCCTAGTGCAGTGTTTCCCAACCACATTCCTGGAGGCACACCAACACTGCACATTTTGCATGTCTCCTTTGTCTGACACACCCATTTTAGATCTTTGAGTCACTACTAATGAGCTGATAACCCTAATCAGGTGTGTTTAATTGAGGAGACATGCAAAATTTGGAGTGTTGGTGTGCCTCCAGGAATGTGGTTGGGAAACACACATTCCCAAATTTTTCAACATTAACATTTTAATATAACATTATAGTCATTATGGCCTTTAGAAAATTTTTTTTTTGAGGAGGTGGGGTAGTGCACAATAGGCCCCTGTGGCGCGGCCTAAGCTTTTGTCCGTAATGGCATTTTTTTTCCTTACATTACTTTTACTTTTATACTTTAAGTGGTTTTGAAACTAGTACTTTTACACTTTTACTTGAGTAAAAAGCTTGAGTTGATACTTCAACTTCTACAGAAGTCTTTTTAATCCCTAGTATCTATACTTCTACCTGAGTTATGAATGTGAATACTTTTGACACCAGTGCTGAAAACAGACGCGGAGGCTGCTTTGATTCCGCTTCACATGTGAGTAACACCAAAGACTATAGAATAACACAAGATGCGTCACTCATATTATTATAAATGGGAGAAAGTACAACGCGCAATATGGCGGAATAAGTCCCGCCTTTTAAATAAGAGCCAATCGGCGATTGGTAAAGTCATCGCGTCACTGCAGCGGCCGTTAGAAGCTCCGGTTTCTATAGAAACAGTCAGATGCGCGCCTCCGAAATGAGGCACAAGACACGCGCATTTAGGACTGCGCATGCGCATTATGTTGATCCATCCAACAGTTGTTGTCAGATTTCATTGGTGATTTCAAATATTAAATTTAATCGAAAGCTTGGCAAACAGTTTTAGAGAATTTGATGTTTCCCCATTCAAAGAGATAGGAGCTGCACTTGGATGCCCGAGAGGCGTTTCAAAGATGGCCGCCGAGTGAAATGACTTGTCTTAAAGAGACTTTGGTATTGGGTTTGAGCGTCATTGATTGTCTGGAGCTGCAGTGCTGTTGGCAACTAACAACAAACTCTTGTTTGTATTTACTCTTGTGTACTGTACATTCTTTTTTTTTTTTTGTGCTTCCTTCGTCATCTGTGCTTTATTTTTCATGAAGCATTATTTTGTTGCATGTCAGCTGTGATAAACAGACATCCACTCGCACATTGCGTGTAACAGCGGCCAAATAGTGAGAGTTGTGCAGGTAAACCACTGCGCACTGATGACCGCTAGAGAATGCGGCGTTTAGCGTCATTGTTAGTGCTCTCGCCTTGCCTGCCAGCAGCGATCTGGCCAGGGTTCAAGACCGACTCGGAGCAGGGTGGTTAGGATTGGAGGGTGAGTTTTGGAGGCGGAGCAATGAAGAGAGGGGTGGGTTTGTTTAGGTTGATTTCAAATATCAACAATTTCCAACAGATTTTTTGAAAAATCACTTACCCCACCTTTAAGTAGCGAATTGCATCGTTGTATGGGAAATGTACTCCTGGCCAATATATATATCGGTCTACCACTTGCCACAATATTAATAACATCATGTGACATCATGAGGTGTATTATTTTAATTCAAAGCACTATATCCCTGTTGAAAAAAAACAGCTTATGCTGGCTAGGTATGTTTTGAAGCATGGCAGCTGGTTTGAGCTGGTTTATGCTGTTGCTTAGTTGGTCATGAGCTGGTTTAAGCTGGTCCTGAGCTGGTGCTAGTTGCTTAGAACCAGCTTAAACCAGCTCAAACCAGCTGCCATGCTTCAAAACAAACCTAACCAGCATATGCTGTTTTTTTGTTTGTTTGTTTTTTACAACAGGGATGTTCCCAAAAAACAAAAACTGGATGTAGATGTATGAATATAGTTTATCTCAAAATCATGTTGCATTCAGGCTCAGCAGGCATTTTAGGGGAATTCTACAAGCAGTGTTAAGGGCTGAATGGTTTACCCGGTTGTTTAAAAGTTTGTTTACTTTGCGATTACTGGCTCCAGATGGCTATCACTGTACTTTAGATCAAAATGGAAACCACGAGATACAATCTAATGTGCATTCTAACAACACAGATCCTCACAAACCACAGACATTGTCAGGAAGTTCACGTTCTCAGAATTTCCATACAGGACTTTGTTGCTGAATCAAGTTTGGCCCCCCAGCTGTTGACTGATGCTCAATTTCCATTTGTTTAAGCTTTCATCCGCTACCCTAGCTTCACGTTCTCTCTGTGGTGTGTATGTTCGGTTTGACACAGAGCAGAGAAGTCAGGGCTGTGATGTAGATCATGTCTGGGTAAGACACGCACACATAGGCTAAACAAACTCTGACTGAAGGCAGAGAGCGGCCCCCACGCTTCAGAGGAAGCCAAAGTGTGGACAAGGCCTCTCAGAGGTCACATGTGGCGGAATATGAGGGGCGGCTATGTCTTGTATCTAACAAGCACTTAGAGAGTATTACATTTTAAGAGGAAGCCACTCGAAGTAGAGATAGCAGGGATAATTTGAAATGTTTAAAAAAAAAAAAATTATGCATGGAATGTTTGAGTCTTTAAATGAAACTGCACTGCAGCATACACACATATCCACTGAATCGCTTGATATACACATCCATTCAAAAGTTGGTAAGCTTTTTTTTTTTTGTCTTACCGAGGCTGCATTTTGTATTTTCTATTTGACAGTCTTCAGCATCACATGATCCTTCAGAAATCATTCTAATTTGCTAATATGCTGCTCAAGAAACATTTCTTACTATTATAAATGTTAAAAATAGTTGTGCTACTTAAAATAGTTTTGGAAACCATGATACATTTTTTCAGGATTCTTTGATAAAAAGTTCAAAAGAACAGCATTTATTTGAAACAGAAACCTTTTGTGACATTTCAAATGTCTTTACTGTGACTTTTGACCAATTTAATGCTTCTTTGCTGAAAAAAATAAAAATAAAAAAACTTACTGACCCCAAACTTTCGAAAGGTAGTGTATTAGTCTACAAACATGTCGAAACCTTTAGGCACATTGTGCTGGGGTGCTCATATGCGAGACACAGGTTTGAATCAGGTCCTCATTGTGTTCCCAAACCCATTTCTCCCTCTTCCTCACATGATTTTCTGTCAAAAGAAAGGCATGCAACAATAAGTTGCTGCAGCATGCCTGTTGTGAGATGCTTTGAATAAAACATCCACCACAGACACATGAAAAATTCCACCGGGATCATATGTGATGGATTAAAAGAGCAATTCACCCCCCAAAAAAATGAAAATTCTTATTTACTCACTCATGTCGTTCCAAACCCGTATGACTTACTTTCTTCTGTGGAACACAAAGGAGATGTTATGACTCATGCACTATATTTTAATTCCTCTGAAGCAGTATGATAGCTTCATGTGAGGAATGAACCAAATTTCAGTCATTAATCACTGAAAATTTATATTCAAATCTGGTGCATATGAAGAACTGCCAATGACATCTGAGAGCTACAAATTTTCAGATTTTCAGATTTCCACACAAAAAGCTATATTGTGGTTTCACAACATTGTATTTAAAGGATTAGTTCCCTTCAGAATTAAAATTTCTTGATAATTTACTCACCCCCATGTCATCCAAGATGTTTGTCTTTTTTTCTTCAGTCGAAAATAAATTATGGCTTTTGAGGAAAACATTCCAGGATTTTTCTCCATATAGTTAACTTCAACAGAGTTCAACGGGTTGAAGGTCCAAATTGCAGTTTCAGTGCAGCTTCAAAGGGTTCTACAGATGAGGAATAAGGGTCTTATCTAGCAAAACAATCGTTCATTTAAAAAAAAAAAATTACATACAAATGCTTGTCTTGCACTAGCTCTGCGATACACCACACATTACGTATTCACATTGGAAAGTCATGCGTGATGTAGGCGGAAGTCCCACAGTAGGGCGAAAAACCTTTTATTGTAAAGACGGTTTGACCTAGTTTTTGCATGTTCGCTTTGTAGACACTTGCTCGGCTCGGATCGTGTAGAGCCCTTTGAAGGTGCGTTGAAACTGCAATTTAGACCTTCAACCTGTTGAAGTTAACTATATGGAGAAAAATCCTAAAATGTTTTCCTCAAAAACCATTTCTTTTCGACTAAAGAAAGAAAGACATAAAGGTCTTGGATGACATGGGGGCGAGTAAATTATCAGGAAATTTTAATTCTGAAGTGAACTAATCCTTTAAATAAGTACCACTGAATATTCCAACAAGCATTTTCAAAGCGTTCTCTAAATATCTGTTTATACTGAAGTCCAGACTGTTTATTAGATTGATTTACTGGCCTAATGCAGGACATTTGCATTACTAATCACATCAGGCGGTGGCCTTATTTTGGCTCCAGCCACTCTGTGTTTCTCCACATCTGACGATCCAATGAAGTTATCGCTTCAAACGGCATGTCTGGTTCGCATGACTGCTGTCTGTGACAGGGTGGACAATGGAATGAATGCTTACGCTTGTGTTTGTGCGAGTGGATGCGGGTTTGCTATCTGAAACATCTGCACTTGTGAAGCTCAGAAGAAGCTACAGATGGCATCCAGACATTTGCAATATTCCTCATGAGCCACGTGCTTAAATCTCTCATGGACAGCTTTGGTCAAAGCATTCGCAACTTATGCTGACTCAAACGTTTAATGATCAGCTGTCCTTCGAGATATCAGCTAAATGTTGTATAGATTGAATATTCCTTAACTAATAAGCCAATGCTTTTATCTTGATCATTTTATCTTGATTTGTCATTTTATCATTAGGTCACCAGGGGTTACGTGTTGCAGTGGATGGGCGCAGCAAGGTGAAGAGTGTTTAACACGTAAGTGTCATTTCCTGTATGTTAGATCACTTCCTGAGTGTCATGTTACTTGATTTATATCTTGACTATGTCCTTGTCTCCTCAGCTCTCTGCGAAGGCAATTTCACTTGTAATGAGAACGAGGTGTGTGTCCGTCCGAACGAATGCCGCTGTCGTCATGGATATTTTGGGGCAAGCTGTGATACAAGTGAGATGCTTTTTGTCTTTTTCAGATTAAAGTAACTAATTTTAGTGATTAAAAACTTATTTTTGCCCTTCAGTTAGCTTTGAGGTCTAAATGCTAATGCACTCCTAAAACTGACAAAATAAACTTTTAGCAGATATATACCAAGTTCTGTCATGAAACTCATGAAACCTGCTGACTGTTAGATCGTTAACTATACTGCACAAGCTGATTGTTTCCTGTTGCATCTCCAGCCAATGAGCTTGCTGCTTAACATTAAAATGTATAGTTTACCAAAAAAGTGAAAATTCTGTCAATAATTACTCACCCTCAAGTCTTCCAAACCCGTAAGACTTTGGTTCATCTTCAGAACACAAATGAAGGTCTTTTTGATGAAAACTGAGAGCTTTCTGTACCTCCATAGACAGCTACGCAACTGACACTTTGACGCTTCAAAAAGTTCATAAAGAGATCGTAAAACTAATCCATATGAATTGAGTGGTTTAGTAAAAATTTTCTGAAGAGACTCAATCACTTTATATGATGAACAGATGTAATTTGGTCTTTTATTCACATATATAAAAATTTATCAGTGAATATAAGCAGAAGCTCAACCGAACCTGCTTGATGCGTGAGAACAAACCTCGTGCGGAAGCTCAAATGTGCTGTGTAACACACGAGAATGAACCTCATTGGTTCTCACATGCCAAGCAAACATGTAAACAATGCATAAATATATAACTGAGTATCATCAGCATAGCAGTGGAAACTAATTCCATGTTTTCATATAATATTACCAAGTGGCAGCATATATATTGAAAATAGCAGAGGGCACAGATCCTTGCAGCAGTCCATAATTTACTGATACTTAGATTTTTTCCCGTTTAAATATACAAAATGGTAACAGTCTGATAGGTACGATCTAAACCACCTTAATGCCTGTCCCTGAATACCAGTGTAATTTTGTAGTCGATCTAATTTATGATCCATAGTGTCGAACGCAGCACTGAGATCAAGTAACACTAGTATTGAGAAACAGCCTTGGTCAGAAGCTAGAAGTAAGTCATTCGTAATTTGAATAAACGTTTCTTTTTCCTGTAAAGTACAATCTGTGCATCTTTTTGACTCCCCTAGAGTGTCCCGCTCAGTTCTGGGGTCCGGACTGCAAGGGTATGTGCACATGCCACCCTAACGGTAAATGTGACGACGTGACTGGGAAGTGCACGTGCTATCCCAATCGCTGGGGTGAAAACTGCGAGAAGCCCTGCAATTGTCAAAAAGGGAAATGTGACCAGGAGACGGGCAAATGCACCTGCCATGCTGGTTACTGGGGACCTCAGTGCAACAACAACTGCTACTGCAGCATCAACTCTGTGTGCGATCAGAGCACGGGCCGGTGCATCTGCAACCCTGGCTGGTACGGCCGTAATTGCGGCGCTCAATGTCTGTGTAATAACTCGCCTTGTGAGCAGTTTTCAGGCCGATGTCAGTGTAGGGAGAGGCTTTGGGGTCAACGTTGCGAGCGGTACTGTCAGTGCGTGCACGGGAAGTGTAACCCGGCAGATGGATCGTGTACCTGTAAACCCGGATACAGAGGAAAGCTATGTCGGGAGCCATGTCCAGCTGGGCTCTACGGACAGAACTGCAAAAACAGGTGA
Source organism: Anabarilius grahami (assembly GCA_003731715.1). Classification (NCBI taxonomy): domain Eukaryota; kingdom Metazoa; phylum Chordata; class Actinopteri; order Cypriniformes; family Xenocyprididae; genus Anabarilius; species Anabarilius grahami. The sequence continues at coordinate 720,305 of RJVU01073134.1, forward strand.
GGAAAAATGATATACACTACCGGCCAAAAGTTTGGAATCATTAAGATTTTTTTATGTTTTTGAAAAAAGTCTCTTATGCTCACCTTATGCTTTTATGGTATTTTGGATATTGATCCAAAATACCATAAAAAAATGTAATATTGTGAAATATTATTACAAATTAAAAGAACTGTTTTCTATGTGAATATATTTGAAAATGTAATTTCATTCTCTGATGCAAAGCTGGATTTTCAGCATCATTACTCCAGTCTTCAGTGTCACATGATCCTTCAGAAATCATTCTAATATGCCGATTTGCCGTTCAAGAAACATTTCTTAATATTATCAATGTTGAAAACAGTTGGACTGCTTAATATATTTGAGGAGACCTTGATACACTATCATTCATAAGCTTGGGGTAAGACTTGTTTTAAAGAAATTAATACTACAATTCAAAGTGACAGTAAAGACATAATATAATGCAACAAAATAGTTCTACTTCAAATAAATGCTTTTTTTGTTTTGTTTTTACTTTCTATTCATGAAAGTATCCTGAAAAAACGTTTCACAAAAATAATTATCAACTTTTATAATATGATAATAAGAATATGGAAATGATAATAATAAGAAATGAATGATTTCTAAAGGATCATGTGACACTGAAGACTGGAGTAATGGCTGCTGAAAGTTCAGCAAGAAATATTTCACAATCTTACTGTTTTTACTGTATTTTTTGATCAACTAAAAGCATCTTGGTGAGCTTTGGAGACTTATTTCAAAAATATTTTAAAAAATCTGGTAACACTTTATTTCGATAGTTCACTTTAGACATTCTACTAACTATAAGTAACTTTGCAACTACATGTCAACTTATTCTTCTAACCTGAACCCTAACCTAACAGTCTACTAATACTCTAATGTAGTGTTGTTGCAATACTGGAATTACTAACTTCGATACGATACCTTGAAAACTATCGATATTCGATACCATTTTCGATACCACAGGGAAAACTGCCATATATACCTCCATACAGATAATTTGGGTAACACAACATGCATTTTCTTTCTAAACTATTTATGTTCCAAACTGTTTACCAGAACACTCAGGCATTTTGACATAATTTTGAACGTATTTGTCTATTTAAGTGCAATAAGCCACGAAAAAGAAGTAAATTTGGTACTCACGAGCCATTTGAGAGGTGGCTTTATGTGTGCGATACTTAGATCAGTGGTGTGCTCACCTTTGGTGTGAGCACAAAACCTGCGGGAATGAGTAACATCATGAGCAATACAATACAAGCACTATTCAACTGGAGCGAATGAGACAAGTGAGTGAGTGGAGGCAGGTGTGTGTCAGTTCGCCATCGGAAAGAAGAACGAGCGAGAACGCTCAGCTGGTATCGGTATATCAATACCGAGTAGTATTGGAACCGTTTTCAGTTTATTCAGTATCGACACATATCGAAATATCGATATTTTTGTCAACACTACTCTAATGAGAGTTTGTTGACATGCAGTTGCAAATTCATTAGTTAGTTGAAATGTAGTTGCAAAGTTACTTATAGTGAGTAGAATGTCTAAAGTGGATGATCAAAATAAAGTGTGACCAAAAAATTTTAATTCAGAGCTTTCGATGTTCTTGATTTTACTGCCATAACTCGCTCTCTTCTTTTTTTGACTGACCATACCTGGACAATCCTGGTCTTTTCTTTTTGCCATTGATTCAGATGTGGCCACTGTAAAGGCCAGCAGCCCTGTAAGGTGACAGACGGTCGTTGTGTAACGTGTGAGAGCGGCTGGAACGGGACAAAATGTGATCAGATGTGTATGCAGGGATACTTCGGAGAGAACTGTAAAGATCAGTGTCCGCCGTGCAAAGACGGTCACTTCTGCAACCGCATCGATGGGAAGTGTTCTCACTGCAATCCCGGCTGGATTGGAGATCGGTATGGATCTTTGGCTGACAGTGAACCCCATTGTAGATGACAGTTATAAAATAATTACTGTTAATTCGACCCAGAAAGGTAGTAAATTATTATAATTTAAAATGACTGTTTTCTATGATAATATATTTTTAAAATGTACCTTTTTTAAAATGAATTGAATGTGATTAGTGAATAAAACAGGTTTTTGCAATAAAATATCATACCCAAGTAGAAGTGCGTAAAGCGTTGTGAATTCACCTCTCAAAGTTTTCAGATATTGCTCCTTAAGTATTTTTTTAGAATTGACCTTTGAATTGATGATTTGATTCTCAGTTTTTTGTATAACATCTGCCATTTTTCTCTTTGTTTAGCTGTGATGTGCGCTGTCCTAACGGCACCTATGGAGAAAACTGTGAAAAAGACTGCAGCCATTGTTTTAATGGAGACTGCCATTTTGCCACAGGAGAGTGTCTTTGTGACCCTGGCTTCTATGGGACATAGTAAGTCACATCTCTGAGTCACACACATATTTAGGTCATCTTGATACCTAGGCCTGTTTTAATTAACGAATGAATCACACAATAAACAAAGAGTCATTCTAAATGGTTTAAAGATGAGTAACTTTAAACAAATTGCAGTCTGCTAAACAGGAGACCAAACCTGTTTAAATGTGCATTGGCTCTTTGTAAATTGAACATGTCCATCATAGAAAGACACGATGATACTCGGGTGAAACACAAATTCAACATGACCTATAATTACAGTGATTGAAAGAGAATAATATTGATGAGCCTGAATCACTTAAATGTTCAGACTCCACTTAAACTTTGTACAGAAGATAATTTCAGTCTTATGGTGTCATATCTATTTTTGTTTTTTTATTAGCTGATTTATCAACATCATTACTCCAGTCTTCATTGTCACATGATCCTTTAGAAATCACTCTGATATGCTTATTTGCTGCTCATGAAACATTTCTTATTATTATCAATGTTGAAAGCAGTTGTGCTGCTTAATATTTTTGTAGAAACTCTTTGATGAATAGAAAGTTCAAAAGTTGAGCATTTATTTGAAATAGAAACCTTTTGTAGCATTATACACGTCTTTACTGTCACTTTTGACGATTTAATGCATCCTTACTGAATAAAAGTATTAATTACATTAAAATTTTAATTGAAAAAAAAAAAAAAATCTG
>RJVU01073134.1:723416-739074 GCA_003731715.1 Anabarilius grahami
GGGATGGGATGGGATGGGAGGGGATGGGATGGGATGGGGATGGATGGATGGATGGATGGATGGATGGATGGATGGATGGATGGATGGATGGATGGATGGATGGATGGATGGATGGATGGATTCAGCATTCAAAATTTAAAATGATATTCTTGTAATATTTGCATATTGACATGCAAATGGTTTCTTTAGGAAATGCCAAATTAGTTCATTTCACTTAAGCAACATTTCCACTGAAATTACCTGGAACAATTTGTCCCAGGAACTTTTTCCCCCAGACCTATTGTTAGCTGCATTTCCATAGTGGTCTAAAGTACGATGAAGATAGTCCGGTGACGTAGGACTGCGCGCGACTTTCCAGTTCCCGCAGGATTTCGTCTTCTACATATAAGCCTAATAAAGCCTGAACCTCATTGTCAGTCCATCGGTCGTATTTTTTAAATTCCATTGTTGATTTGAATAGCAAACAACTCTTACTGCACGCACCGCAGCAGACTTTAAAAAAATGGTGGTTGATGCTGTGTGGAGTCAACCAATCAAAATGCTGTGTGATCTCAACCAATCAGCATGTTCAGCGCCCAAATCCCACCCCCGAAAGTTCCGGAACTTTGAAAAAGTACTACCTAGCGAGCAGGTACTTTCTGAGGGGGGATTTTTTACCCAGAACTTCATTTAGTTGATGAGATTATTTACCTAAATACTGACCACAAACTGCTCTTGAATCTGCAAATTATCTTCAATTGATGAAACATCACTTAATTGAAGACAAGAGCAGAAAACACATTAAAATAAAATGTATTTTTTACGCAATACTTCCGTTTTCTCTGAAAGACATTTTAAATATTTCGTCAGTTTCAGTTCAATGTCTTTTAATGAGAATTTCTGTGCTGGTTTCATTTAATATAAATGCTCATTCCTCTTTTCTTTTCTTGGATCTACATAATTGCCCGTAATTCCCCAAACTACCTTGTTCCATTTTCACTGGAAACTCTTGTTGCTTTTGTACACAATGCCTGTATTGATTCTCTTTCTCAGTGCTCTTTGCATTTCTTTTCATTTTAGCTGCAACCTGACCTGTGAGTTCGGTCAGTTCGGAGTGAACTGTGCCCAGACCTGTCCATGTCACGACAAGAACTGCAACCCAGTGTCAGGGGCCTGCAACCTATGTAAGAAACCCTTCCTGTCTCTCTTTTAAAAATTCAATGTAATTTCTCAAGCTTTGTTATGCCATTTGCTATGGAGACACAAAAGAACTCCTAAAGTGTTGAGGCATACTTGTGCAGCAGTCATATTTTCCATTACGTAAAGAGAGGGAGGAATAGCTGCCCAGCTGACACAGAGGTCAACTCAAAATTCAACCTTTTGACTCACAACGGATTTGCAAGCATGTCGGTTACTCAATTTTTAAATCCAGCAAATGCAGCACAACATCATGTCATGATCATTATGCACATTATGCAGTGTGTTACAACCATCCTTGCAGATTTACATTTACATTTATGCATTTGGCAGACGCTTTTATCCAAAGCGACTTACATTGCATTATACTATACATTTGTATCTGAGTATGTGCAATCCCTGGGATCGAACCCATGACCTTGGCATTGCTAGTGCCACGCTCTAACCACTGAGCTACAGGAAAGCTGTAGCTCAGTGGTTTGATATCCTCTAGCTAAGCTGTTTTCATCAATGCTATATGAAAAGGGATGTACACTATTGTTCAATGTTTGGGGTCAGTAAGCTTTTGGATGCATTTGATCAAAAGTGACATATACATAAATGCATTTATAATGTTACAAAATAAATGTGGTTCATTTTTACTTCCTATTCATCAAAGAATCCTGAAAAATGTATCAGTTTCCGCAAAATATTAAGAATATTAGGAAGCAACACTGTTTTCAACATTGATAAGAATAAGAAATGTTTCTTAAGCAACAAATCATCATATTAGAATGATTTTTGAAGGATCATGTGACACTGAAAACTGGAGTAATGATGCTGAAAATTCAGCTTTGACTTCACATGAATAAATTACATTTTCAATATATTCAAACAGAAAACAGTTCTTTTAAATTGTAATGTAATAATATTTCACAATATTACTGTTTTTACTGTATTTTTGATCAAATAAATGCAGCCTTGGTGAGCAAAAGAGACTATCAAAAAAAAAATAATACAGACCCTAATCTTTTTCTATTAAAAATATCTAAATATCCGATATACTTTGAAATGTATTTTCTTAGCCCATAGATAACTTATTTTTGTCTTGTTAAGAAAATCTAAAGTTTATATTTAAAACAATAATTTAAAAAAATGCCAATGTGGTAATAAAAATAGATTTATTTCCCAGATATATTCTCTGAAAATTCTTTATCAATTTACCTTTATCTTTAAATATCTTATCTTAACATTACTAATAAATTTTTAATAGTAAACAAGACAAAAAATATGGTGCTTTCCAAAACATTTGAATGATCAACTTAATAAAATGTTTTCCTAACATTCCCTGAACATAAAATGTGGATTTGCGCACTTTATTCAAAGTTGTCAAAGCCATTTGATTGCTTTGCGTGAGACACAGACTTGAAATTGAAGTCACTATTGCCATCTCTAGGAGTGCATTTATAAAGTTCATTCATTTTTATGCAGCATAATCTTCAATATCACTGGATTAAATAGTAATTCATTTCTCTTTAAAAATCTATGAGAATCTTGTTGTGCAGGCAAAAGAAACACACAGCTGCTATTGGTAACATGCCTGCGTAGTCATCACTATGTAGGTCACTGCTGTAGACAGCAGCATTTTAACATGGCGGCCTTGATGGTGTTTCCAGAGTGGTGTCTTATTTTTACGGCTGTGTTTTTTGGCTCTTTTCCTGCCTGCTCGCAGAGTTAGTGAGAGCCGGGGTTGTTTCACACAGCTGAGAGAAATACTACAGGAAAAGAGAGAGAGTGATGAGGAAAGGTGTGGGTCAGGAGAGGTTTCACAGAGACCTGAGTGAAGGCAGTAATGATGTCATCATGGCCGACCTTTGTGAGGCCTTCCTCAAACGCAGCTGTGCTTTCAGGACATGTGTGGATGTCCCCACACCACACGCTACACCCGGACTGAGCTCAACACTTCTGTGAGCCTAGAGCACAAATCAAAGAGTCAAAAAGGTTGTCATTAGTTATTACGCTTTGACTGTTGGTTTTTAAGTAGCAAATGTTTGCACAAGAAATATTACGAAAGGAGCATTTGGGTCCAGCTGAAAATAATTTCGACTTGTACCTCAAAATTGTTGCACAGATTTCAAGTGCATTTAAATAAACTATGCACTTAAAGAGGACCTATTATGCTTTTTTACATTTTCAATGTTCTTTAGTGTGTAATGTTGCTGTTTGAGCATGAAAAAAGCCTGCAAAGTTACAAAGCACAAAGTCATTCCAAAGGGAGTTATTCTCTATATCAGTAAACACTGTGTCTGAACTCCCTGAAATGCCTCGATTGGAGTCTTGATTTTTCATTCGAAAACATATATGTTACAATATTCCTAATTTAAATAACGCCTAAGGCATATGCAAAATAAAGAGCCGTAGTCTGGTTGAGTCGCATTAATAGCATGTTGCGGTTATGGTAAGGGACAAAGCAGTTGACCAATCACAACACACTGGTCCAGCCGACCAATCAGTGAACACTGCACTTTTCAGAAGGAGGGGCTTCATAGAGACAGGAACTAAACAGTGTGTTACTAACAGACTGCCAAGAGAGGTGCTGCAACAATGTAAAATATGTGACAAATAATGTGATTTTTGAACATTCAAGCATGAAATCCAATGTAGTAGACCCCCAAAACAAAATAAAGACTCTGGAAAAGGGCATAATATGGCCTCATTAAAGGGTTAGTTCACCCAAAAATGAAATTTCTGTCATTAATTACTCACCCTCCTGTTGTTCCAAACCCGTAAGACCTTCGTTCATCTTCGGAACACAGATTAAGATATTTTTTTGATGAAATCTGACAGTTTTTTTTTTTTTTTAATCCCCCAATAGAAACCAACGTAATTACCACATTCAAGGTCCAGAAAGGTACTATAGACGTCGTTAAAATAGTCGATGTGACTACAGTGGTTCAATCTTAATGTTATGAAGTGACAAGAATACTTTTTGTGGGCAAAAACAAAAAAATAACGAATTTATTCAACAATTTCTTCTCTCCCCTCTCATTTTAGTGCAGGCTTCCAGGTTCTACGTCCTAACGCAGACACATTATTGGCCGGCTCCTGCATCAGCATCACTCACATGTGTCGGCCAATACTGAGTCGGCGTCCGGACGTAGAACCTGGAAGCACTGCACTATACAACGTAAACAGTGTAGGAGAATGAGAGGGGAGGGAAGAAATTGTTGAATAAAGTTGTTATTTTTGTTTTGTTTTTGGACACAAAAAAGTATTCTCGTCACTTCATAACATTGAGGCTGAACCACTGTAGTCACGTCAACTATTTTAACGATGTCTTTACTACTTTTTTGGACCTTGAATGACTGTAAATATGTTGCTTTCTATTGGGGAATAATAAAAAAAAAATTCATCAAAAATATCTTAATTTGTGTTCCGAAGAATTTGTGACCGAAGGTCTTACGGATTTGGAACGACATGAGGGTGAGTAATTAAAGACATTTTTGGGAGAACTAACTAACCCTTTAATACAGTTTATTATAAACATTTGTGTTTGGCCTGCTGGTTGTGTTTTTCTGGGTTTAAGTTTCACCTTTGGACTTTTTCAATGTTGCTTAAATATTTAAAATGACACAACATATGCATATTGAACTAATAATTGGCCTTGGATGATCAAGACGAAAAATATGGTGCATCCAAACAGCAGAAATTCTTCATTGTCAGCAGTGCCAAGTTAAGCATCCCATCCCTGTCTTTGTTTATGAACGGAAGAGCCAAATGGCCACACATTATGCTCCAGTGATAATGCCTGTTGGCAACAGATGCAAAGAAGCCACTGGCTGACTTCCTGCAACTCACAGGACACAACTAGTTCTTAAACTCCTGAACTGGTGTGGAAATTTCAAGTACATTTCATTTAATTTTGGTACAATGTTCTTTAGCATGGGGAAAAAAACTCAAGATAATGTAAAAGCTGTTTAATGGGAAATGCCATTTGCAATGATGCAACATGAAATTATTTTTAGTACAAATTTGAAAATATTGTAATTATTACAGCTCTCATGAAGACTTGATTCTGATTGGTCAATTGTGGGATTCTGCCGGGTACTTATAAAGTTCATTAACCTTTATGCTGTGTATGCCGTTTAAAAATCGATGCAGTTTGTTCAGGCTAAAAAAAAAGGTTGCTTTTTGAGTTGGTTAATTTCTGTACAATGTTCTTTAGCAGGAAAGATTCAAGAACATTTGAACACTGTTTAATGTGAAATTCTTAGTTTGAATGTTAGATATTTGCAATTATTAGAGTCTGGTCAAATTTGGCATTCTGCAGTGTGCTTATAAAGTTAATTAACCTTTATAGTGTGTAATCTTCATTATCACTGCAATTATTTGACCACTAAATTGTATAATTGTCCAACCATTTTCATGTCCAATATTTCATGTCAATTTATTTATGTATGTACTAAGTGGTCATAGTCCTCATCTTGTCAGAGTTTATTTTGTGATAAAGATCAACTGACTGTACATTACCCCGTTTCAGATTCGAAGATTAAATACTTTTAGGAATTCTATATTTTCAATTACTTCTTAAACTTGGAGTATTTAGTTGTTCTGCACACCTCAATTATACTTTGGCCTCCTACTGCAGCCATGTTTTCACTGAACAGCCTCCATCTCTTCTGAAAAAAGCTGTTAAATGAAACAATTGAATACACACGTGTTATTGCCATTTTTATATTGAAAAATTTACACTCTCCGTCTGTCTCTCTCAGATCCTAATCAGCGGATGGGAGTAATAGCTGCGGGAACGCTGGTAACATTCCTGCTGGTGGTTCTTCTGTCTCTGCTGTGCTGCTGCTTCCTCTGTAGCAACAAAGACAACCGCAAGTGAGTGAAAATCAACACTAGTTTCTCAGTCAAGCCAGTCTCAACCTTCTAAATTAAAAGTTAAAGGTTAAAACACTTTCTCCAGTTACAGTTTATTGTACTTTATTGTACAATCACAAGTAAGTTATTTGTAGATTTTATGAAGGGTTTAAACATTGGGCCACATTCATGAAACTTCCACAAATATGAGTAAATTCTGTGTAATTTGTGTGTAAAATGGACTTTCCCCCGAATACTTTCCTCTGGATTCACAAATGTTTTGTAAACCTCAGATTTGATAGTTAAATGTGTTAATGAATTCTAATCATTCATACATAGGATGCTTTGACTGTTTGAGTGGATTATCAAAATTTGGCTAGTAATTTTTTTTTTAATTCTAAGTAAATTAAAAATGTATTGAATGTGTCAGATAAACCCCTACCCCAATTAAATAATCAGATTTGTTTTATTTTTTTTTATTTTAGGGTTTTCATATAGAAGCTTGTTTCCACCACTGAATAAAAAAAAAATAATAAAAATTGCGACTTTTTATCTCACAAATCTTTTTTCTCAATATTGCGAGTTTACACCACTCAATTCAGATTTGTTTCTCAATATTGCGTGATATAAACTCGCTATTGCGAGTTATAAAGTCAGAATTACATGATATAAACTCACAATTGTGAGTTATAAAGTCAGAATTGTGAGAATTTTTTCCCCCTTGGGATTGGAATTTATAACTCGCAATTGAGAGTTTATATCTCTCAATTCTGAGAAAAGAAGAATTGCGAGAAATAAACTCAATTGCGAGAAAAAATTGAGAATTGAGAATTCTCGCAATTGCGAGTTTTTATCCTGCAATTCTGACTTTATAACTCACAATTGCTATTTTATCTCACAATTCTGAGAAAAAGTCAGAATTGCGAGATGAAAATTTGCAATTGCGAGCAAAAAAAGTCAGAATTGTGAGATGAAATTCACAATTATCTTTTAAATTGTTTTATTCTGTGGTGGAAAAAAGCTTCCATACATTCATCATACACTAGTTATTTGATAAAAATACAGTAAAAATAGTAGTATTGTGAAATATTATTACAATATAGTTATAATAATACTTTATTACAAAGTATTATCTATTTAAATATATTTTAAAATGAAATGTATTCCTGTGATCATTACTCCAGTCTTCAGTGTCACATGATCCTTTAGAAATCATTCTAATATGCTGATTTGCTGCTCAAGAAACTTTTTTTGATGAATAGAAAGTTCAAAAGAACTGCATTTATTTGAAATCTTTTGTAAGCATTAAAGTGTCTTTACTGTCACATTAGATCAATGCAACTTTGCTGAATAAAATATTAAAAAATAATATATACATACATATATATATAAATACCAAATAAGTTTCATCATAATTAATACAGGACTATTTAATAAGCGAGTCAAGGCATGAGTCCATCTGTCAAATCTCAATTAACCAACAACATGCTTTTTAAACAACTAGTGTAGAGCAGTACTGCTCACATAAACTGTGCTGTAAAACTGGACTGACATCCATATTCTGCTGCGGCGGTGTGAACGTGCCCCTTGTGTCCATCTCAAACTCGCCACTGGCAAAGAACATCTTTTAACAAAGCCTGTCATCAGAATTGTTCACAGCTCGCTGAAGTGAAAGCCTCCTCTGTTCTCTGCAGTCAGTCGGGAAAACTCAAGACTCTCGTGTTCTAGAAATCACAGTCGGCTGTTTTCTTAAACTTTCCACCTTTTCTAAATGCCTGGAAAACTAAAGAACGTAAGACCAACTGAGCCTAGATATCCTCAGTTTGCCCGTGAGGCAGATAAATCCTTACATTTCTCCTTCTTTGAACATCAAATCTATAATCTCTATGGTTTGATCGTGTATGCCATTTATGCTAGAAGTCTATCGCTCTACACTAACACACCAACAATATATAATCCATTTCAGGGCAGTGTAATGTTGGTCTAACGTCACCCTTCCTCTTTCAGCCCTGACCAGGAAAACTCCACCAACAGCAAGAAGGCCAAAATAATCCTCTGTGGTGGATTCAGTCGAATCAGCACCAAACTGCCCAGAATCCCTCTGAGGAGACAGAAACTACCCAAAGTTGTTGGTATGTCTTCATTTTCCATCATCTAAAATGACATACAGCAGATATGCACTTAATATGATGTTGCTGATGTTTAGTCTTCAATAGTTTAACAAAAACACTTTAGTAAGTATAAGAGTGACATCATTTTCGTGATAGGGCATGTTTTAATGAAAATCTCCTTTAGCCCAAACAGCATCATTTTTTAATATTGGCAACCTAAACGTTCATTTAAAGGTTCAGTGTGTCGTTTTTTCGATGTAAATCTTTTTAAACCTAGTTTAATGTGCAGAAAGAACTACAAGATGCGTTCTAGTTCAGCTAGATGGAGCGTAACTGAAGGACACAAGCCTTAAGTTGCATTTTTAAAGGTTTAACACTTTTTTAACCCGATACATCTTAAAGGGATAGTTCACCCAAAAATGAAAATTCTGTCATCATTTACTCACCCTCAAGCTGTTCTAAACCTGTATAAATGTTTTTGTTCTGCTGAACACAAAGGAAGATATTTTGAAGAAAGTTTCTAACCAGGTCGCTTTGGGGTACCACTGACTTCCATAGTAGGAAAAATAAAATACTATGGAAGTCAATGGTACCCCAGAACTGTTCAATTTCCCACATTCTTCAAAATATCTTCCTTTGTGTTCAACAGAACAAAGAAATGTATACAGGTTTGGAACTAGAGGTCTACAAAGAGGACCCGAGACCCGAGGACCCGGGATCCGTACGGGTTCGGGTCTATATTTTAAATGGTCAGACGGGTCCGGGTCGGTTCCCAATCTATTACTTCGGTTCCCGGGTCTGTTTGACATTGTGTGTATACCCGAGCCGATCTGATTCGGAGATCACCAGGCTGTGTTGAAAGTCAGTCAGCACTGTGCGTGTGTTTTGAAACTTGCAAAGTATGAGTTGGGAAATAAGGTGAAAAAACACGAGCGATCAGAAGCAGAGCAGGCGGAGTTAATGCAAGCGAACGGTGATCATCGTTTTCCTATTCCTATTGTGTGCAACAGTAATGCGAACAAACTTTAAATCTCAGAAACTGCTAGCAGCCTTGCACACTCGCATTTAAACAACATATTTCATCAACAAAATCTGAGATAAACTATCACACGAATGTTTTCTATGACACTTAAAAGCTTATGTTTCAGGTTGCTCCAGCTAACGCGCATGTGCAGTCTCATGCGAGCGCACTTTATTTCTCCTATTTTTATAATAATATTATGAATGAACCATCTTATTATATCTAAAGTTTTGGTCAGACTCGGCTCAGAAAGCACAGAAATGATCGCAAATAAGTAATGCTAACATCAGCGGCCATGTCACTGAACAAGCAATCGTTATTATAGTTCAAAAGGGAAAACAGTCAAAGTTATTTTATTATATGAGTTGACTCGAGATACAACAAAATGCAAAACTTCAAAGTCACATTTTGTCATCGTGACAGCAGACTTTTAAAGCTGGAATAATTAGTGGATTAAGCATTTCAATCGGCAAGAGAGGAATAACGGATGGAGTTGCATCACAGTCAGGTACAATGGAGAAAGCTAACTTAGCCTACTAACATTAGATACAAAACGTTTTATTTTCGCAACTTGTTTATTAATAGCAATTTGCTGTGGAATAGACCTATGTGCCGATCGGGTCCAGTCGGGTCTCGGTCGGGTTCGGTGCAGCTTTCAAATAATAGACGGGTCCGCGTTGGTTCCGGGTAGTACATTTATGGCATTTCTCGGTTCTGCACGGGTTCGGGTCCAACTTTCAAAATTATAGTCGGGCCCGGGTCGGTTCCGTGTAGCACATTACGGGTCTCTTCGGGTTCGGGTATGACTTTTTTGACCCGTGAAGACCTCTATTTGGAACGACTGAAGGGTGATTAAATGATGATCGTATTTTCATTTTTGGGTGAACTATCCCTTTAAAAACATAGTTCAGGGTGCTGATAAAACCAGTAAGCTGTCATGCAACATCCATCTGCGGACACAATGTTAAACAACATGAGGATGTTGACAGTTAAATTGACATGAGGATGCTGACAATTAAATTGTATCATAATTTAATCACCCTTATTTCGTTCCAAACTTGTATGACTTTCTTTCTTCTGTGGAACATAAAAGAAGATATTTTGAAGAATGTTGGGAACCAAAAACATTGGACCCGATTGACTTCTATTGTAGGGACAATTTGCAAAAAATCTTCTTTTATGTTCCATGAAATGAGGATGACTAAATTATTACACAATTTTCCTTTTTGAGTGAACTGTCCCTTTACGTTAATCATTTGTTGGTTGACTTTCCTCTGTGGCACTTTCAAATCATTGTTGTGTTGTGTTGTTTGTGTTTGTCATATCAAATTCTGGCTCAACCAATGGCGTGAGTTTGGGGCGGGGCTCTCTGTTTGCCTGACCAATGGCAGATGTGGCAGTGGTTAGGAACCTGTTTGGAAGCAATCATAATTTATGTAATTCTGTTTGCTGCCTCTACTGGCTAAAAGCTTCAGTCAGAATGAAAATGGTCTGCATTGACCCCAAAAAAAGTCTTTAGGGTTTCATCTGAATGGAATGCTCTGGGTGCATGTCTTATTTCCCTTGGCTCCATGTGAAGCTTCAAGTCCTTATTAATCTGTACCCAAACAGACATTCGTTTTCTTATTCCCCGTATTTCTCCCCTCATTTCCCTATTTCTTATTAAAACAGACGGCTGGGAGCTGAATGTTCCCCCAATCAAAGACTCCTCTGTTTTTGCCAGGATGGAACCCCTGTGTGGAGTTCTTGTGGTTGGGGAACTGTATGGGCTGCTGCTGCCAGGAGCCAGTTTTAGAGAATATTAAAGTGGCCATGCAAACATATTATACTTTTTTTATTTTTAAGGCAGTTTGTTTGGTATATTAATTTTGGACTTGGATTCAGAGACCAAATCGTAAAAGGCACGGCGTACTTAAGTTAGCACTGCCGAACACTAAATGTAGCAATTTAGACTTTTTAAATATAAACAAAACGTGGGTTAGTTTTACAGTAGAGTTTTGCAGCTGTTTTTCTTTAGCATGCACAAATAAAAGAGGTCAAATGGTAACACTTTACGATAATTCTCATTTGTTAGGGATAGTAAGGGATAATGTACATCCAGCCGGTTGTTATCTCAGAATAAACCCCGACAAGGTGATCAGAAAAAAGATTCGGAGAAAAGCCCAAGTATAATTTGTCAGAATACTACTTTGTCTCGACATGCTGTGACTTAAGTGTCCTAAAGGGCCACTTGAATCTTGGGTCATCTCCAAATCACAAGCAAAAATCCAGATCACAAGCAAAAATCCAGGTCCCAATCAAGGAAACGAGAGCTGAATTCTCATTTTACAAAGAATATGGATGGCAGCTTTAATTAAAGCAATCAATACCCTAGTGTATAGGTAACAGACGGTCACAGGTGAGCACTATTTAGTTATTTAGAGACAGAGAGCCCGAGAGAAAACCCAGAGCCATACTGTCCTCGAGAGACATGTGCTTCCACGCTAATTTCCCACATTACATAAGTTAAAGAGTCAGTGCCATCAGACACGGGTGAAGAAAAATCCTGTCTAAAACAATAATGTCACTGTTGGTTATGGCCTGCAGATTGTTTCAATAAAACCCCTCAAGCTGTTAAATTCTGGATAGACAACAAAGAACAAGCAAGTAGTAAAACGAAATAAGAAGATGGCACTTTAGCAGATGAGATATGACCAGCGTTCAGCTCTCAAAGACAAACCGGCCCTTTCATCCACAGACTTTATGAGAAAATTGACTGAGAATGCGTGTAAAGTGTCTCTTTCATCTGACAAATCAAAGAGTGTTAAATGACTCCGGAGACAACCAAAATCAACTCAAAACAATGTTGCTTTTCACGCTCACTCTAGATTGGTAAACAAATGGGGTTTGCGGTAACATATGAGAGGGAGAACTGAAAGCAAACGCAGATGTAGCGTCTACCCTGTTCTCTTCCCCACCCCCTCCAACTCTTCACTTTATGGGAGGAGCTGGATGAAAATGTCGCGCTCTCTTTCCCTCTTTTTCCTCTTCCTCCTTTTCCTGTTGCGGTTCTGCTATCCTCATTGGCCGACTTGAGCAGTGAGGTCTGCTATTTTTTCCTTTTCTTCCCCTTTTTTTTTTTTGAAACTCTACCCTCACAGGAGAGCAAATGGGGGGCTGGGGGTCTTTAGACAGGAAATGACTAAATTTACCTCAGTGTGTTTCAGAGCCATTTTTACTCATACTAAAGCTGGTAATGACAGATTTAATACAAAACGGAAAACAACAAAAGAATGAAAATGTTTATCGTTTCATCTCCTCCTGACCTACATTCTGTCTCTCACCATAATTTAGATTTAGGAAAAACACATTTTTACACCAATGAAGTTGATCTGTCTTGAATCGAACAGGCATATTCAGATGATTATCACAATGCCTGTCAAGAACACGTCATATTTCACCCCTAAACCGAAAGAATGAAACAAGAAACTATACTTTACACAAATATATTATTTAAAAAGTACATGGTATTATTTGATAGTATCTGTACTGAACTTGATAAAATACTGATTTAAATAAAAAATTATGTTAAAGTATGCAAATATGATGTAGGAAAAAAAAAAAAGAGTCACAGTGGCTTCCCCGATTGCAGACCAATTGCATTTTTGCTACAGATATTTTGAGCCAATTACTGTTCTCTTGAACACATGGGATGGAAACGGTGTTTTATTTGCAAATGTTTTAAGCAATATTCCAGTTTTGCACACAAGTTAAATTCACAACTTTGGATGGAAACATAGCTATTGAGAATAATGGGAATTACAAAAAAAATGTAAACATCTGGATACATTACATATTGGGGCGTGGGGGGGGGGGTTGCTTAAATTTCATGAAGATAATGTCACAATGCAAAAAATTCATAGTAGTTAAATAATAGTTATTTTTCCTTTTGATTTTGAGGTGACGCAACTTCTGCATGTTTCTGAGATTAGCTCATTTACTTTTTAATTCTATATCATATTAGGTTAATTTATTTCCATATTCTTAAGAATTTAACTAAGACCAACAAAACACTGTAAAGAGCGAGCATTGAACAATGTTCCTTGCAAAGCTTTTTAGCTCTTGATCTAAATTTCTCTTAGTCCAAGTCTATAAACATGTTTCTGGAGAGGCGACAGAGAGACAGGCCACCTGCTGCCCTACACCAGAGTACTTTCTGCAGCTGTGGGGACTAGTGCAGCTGGGATGTCCCAGTAATGCACTTTTGTTCAAGACAGAGGGTGGGCTGCCAGACTGGTCTAAGTCTGTCTCTTACAAGACAGCAGTTGTCCGATGTCAGTAAATGGCTTAGTATCAGACTTGTATCTGTCTTCATGCATCCCCAACATACATGTCATGCCATTTCATGGTGTGGCAAGACCCACAGGGGCATCATGAATCTGCATGATCAAAATTCTGGCAACATGAACAGCAGAGAACAGAGAGAAGATATTCCTTTGACATTGCGGGAAAGTTCTTCCAGCATCTACAGCTGTTTGGAAAAAGTATAAAGTATGGAATGTAAATTGTTTCACTGAAGGCAAAACTCCAAAAATGCAGTTTTATATCTCTGTGGTTTTTACTGCTATGTGCTGTTGAAATGTTTATTTTTGCAAATTTACTTTCAAAGCTTTTTTCTCACCCTGGGAGAATGTTAGAATAAACCCATTGCTAGCCAATTGCAAAAGCTTGAGTGTGTCTGAAAGAAGCACATATGCTAGCTCTAAAACAGCTATGCTAAAACTCAACATGAAAGTTCACTTTTTTTTCCAGTCTTTGAGTGTTCTACACTTTGAGGGTGTGTGTATAATCTAAACTAAACAGCTCATAGTTTGTCAAGTGCCCAAAATCAATCTTTCATTATGTACAGTAAATCTTGTTGCTGGTAGTTTTACATACTGTATAAAGACTGTGACACACCAAGCCAGTGGTCTGCTGTTGGTGAGCATCTGTTGGGCTACTTTTTGAGGTGTATTCAACACGTCAGCTCTAGTCTGGCTCACATTCGTGGGAGTTCGGCTAAATCGGGGCCGTCGGTGAGAGAGATCACTCTGATTGGCTGTTCAGTTTAGCGAGCGAGTTAGTGCTCCAGAATAAATGTGAAAGAGCTGAAAGCGAGCAAACAAGTCACGATGGCACAGACAGAAGGCTGTTCAAATTTTATCCCATCTTATCTGAGCATTCCAATATGTGAACATTTTTATAATCTCCTATTGGTGTGTTCAAGCGCAGCTTTTGGCCCAGATGCAGTTGACACGAGGTGACAACACAGTCGGCTTTTGCTGCCGCTAGTTCTTTGACATCGGCTTGGTGTGTCACAGCCTTAAAAGCTACTAGTTATTGAAGCCATTCATGAAAAAATCATATACAACCCATAGTGAAACTTGACATTTAATAAGAGAAAATGAGGATGAACATGTTTTTATCCATCAGGAGTTGATTAGATTATGGAAAGTGTTACATACACATTGTTGGAGGGGGAGGGGCTAAAATATATGTGGGCTTGGTGATGTCACCTCAAAAGGAAAGTTGTTTCAGAGACAGAGAAACTTAAATTGAAAAATCATGCTTAATAAGACAAAGAACATGTATAAAACCTTAAGTAAATTAAGTCAGTCTTGAATGCATGTTGACTTGAAAGCGATCTTCTGATCTTGCCTGGAAGGTTTTGCACGGCCAAATAGCCAAAAGAGCAGTGTGAGAGAGGTGTATCCAGGCCAAGAAAATGTGGTTAGCATCTACTCTAGTTCCTCCTGGCTGAGAGGAGATGTGAGCAGCAAGCCACAGGAATTCTGAGCTGACCATCTTTTCTAAGTCAGCATGAATGCATCATCACATACTGTATAAGTGGGCGGAAGGAAGCGGCCTCTTGAAAACCACGGTGACCTTCATTAGGACCACAGTCCCACGAAGGAGAACAGGGCAAAAAGTTACCACTGTATATTTGTAAACTTTTGTGATTACTTCGCATTTTCAGTTCCTTACAAGCTGTTGTTGAAAGAATCCAACACAAACATCTGTTGAAAAGACTCCGAGCGGGACTCAAACCGGCGTCTTGGGCATGGGAGGCAGGCGCGCTAACAAGGATGGACCCGCCTCCCATCCCAGTGACCCGGGTTCGAGTCCCGCTCAGAGTGGGGCAGTTAGGACCGGAAGGGTTAAATTTGGTGCCGTGACCCGCACNNNGCACCAAATTTAACCCTTCCGGTCCTAACTGCCCCACTCTGAGCGGGACTCGAACCCGGGTGAGTGTAACATAGGCCAGTAAGAGCTGTGCATGTAAACCTCACTCTTCTGATCTCAAGAAGCGTGCTAGCGACTGACGCTAGAGGCTGCAGCCTTTACCGTCCTTATTAGCACGCCCACCTCCCATGCCAGAGATGCTGGTTCAAATCCTGCTCAGAATGGCTACACACATTTAAAAAGTACATATAATTTAAAACTACATTTTTTTACTTATTTTTTTTTTCCTGAATTTTATAAAATA
>RJVU01073134.1:747999-761617 GCA_003731715.1 Anabarilius grahami
TCTAAACAAAATTTAAATGATAAATTTCAAATATAAAAAAATATATTTCTCAAATTATATTAATAAATTATGATCAAGTAAATAAATATAATGAGTATAAGGTGAAAATTAAGCTTAAAATAAACTGAAGACCATGAAGCATTTAAAAATTATAAAATTTACATATAAAAAAACCTAATTATATTTCTCAAATGATATTATTCAATTATAATCAAGTTAAATAAATAAATAATAAAGTGATTATTAGGTAAAATTCTGCTTAAAATAAATTGAAGACCATCAAGCATTTTCTCCAAAAAATTTAAATTATACATATCAAATTTAATAAAAAAACGAATTATATTTCTTAAATTATATTAATAAATTATAATCAAGTAAAATAAATAAATATAGTCAGCATAAGGTAAAATTCTGCTTAAAATAAAGTAAAGACTATCAAACATTTTCTCTAAAAAATTAATATAAATGTAATACTAAATTAAAAGTGAGAAATAAGAATTAATAAATTATATTACTCAAATGATCTAATCATCTCAAAGAGTAATAAATATACTTCGCTGAAATAAAATTCCCCCAAATTCTCATTACAATACATCCAGATGTTTTACTTCTGAGTAGGTTTTTTCATTATTAAGGGTAACTTTCATTCATCATTTTAATTATTCTCAAAATTGATTCTGATTAGATTCTCAAGAAAATACTGAAATACACTGATTTGTATATAAAATCAGCACTGAATTAAAAAAGTAAAAATACTGCCATTATATATAAATATTTAACAATTTCAGTAATATACTATTATTTTTTCTACATTACAATAATGAGAATTCTTTATTATTCTTATTCACACATAATTTTCCCTGTAAAATCAGGTACAGTAGAAGTACGATTCCTCACTGCAACTGAAACAGCACTCCAGTCCTGGAAAAGTCATTTAGACTACGCTTCTTCCAGGAATCAAAATGTATTCCTGAAAGTATTCACAAAACAATTATTTCAGAAGCTACTGCTTACAAATAACTTCCAAGCTACGATATTATGACCGTCATCTGTGACCAGAAAGACAAATGAGATTTCGGAGAAGGTGATATGACAAATCAAGTGCCGGTCTAAACATACCTCTCAAAAGTGGCAGGTCCTTAGAAACAGCAGGACCATCAGAGCCACTGAACATCAGCCAGTGCACCCGCAGCTACACGCCTGTTCAGAACTCAGCGGTTGTCATGACAACAGGGACAGATTGCATCCACATCTGGTAGCGATTTCAGCTCTTGTGAAAGAAAAAAAAAGGGGGGGGGGGGGGATTTNNNNGGGGAAAAAGACAAATATTTTCTGCAATGCAAAGCAGAAAAAAGCAGAGGGTTGAGTTACACATGAAAGAGGCTGAGAAATGAGTTTTGTTTATTTGTTTTTTCCCTAAACAGAATGGAAGCAATCTTTCATACTTCTGTAAGTTTTGAGAATTCAATGGAGCCATGCTGGTGCTCTGGAAAGCTGACATGCTGAGCTGCTCTGCCTGTTTAAGCAGCTTTTCATAGGAAGCAGACTATTCGGCGGGCGAAAGACTCCAGAGTAAATGATTCTATAATAAAGGCTGACAACAACATAACAATGACATAAATCATACACTTATATTCTAGGTGGGAAAGCAAGCTTTCTTCCTGTGTCATGGTTTCTTAAAATGTTAAGTGTTTCTTAAAATCAGTGCAACTTTCATGAAGTAAACTTTCACTAAAAGCCTTCCTTCCACCAGAAAAAATAGTCCCTGACTGTGAACAGCAACAGAAGTTACATTATTTCACCATTAGATGGCGGCAAAGGCTGTCTTTATGAGTGTGTCAGTCATTAGCGAAGACTTTTATATTGAAAAGACTGAATTGTTGTGAACATGGAACAAGATGCAACTGACAAATGCTTTGACTACTGGATGGATGGATGGATGGATGGATGGACGGACGGGTGGGTGGATGGATGGACGGACGGGAGGGTGGATGGATGGATGGATGGATGGATGGACGGATAGGTGGGTGGGTGGATGGACGGATGGATGGATGGGTGGATGGACGGGTGGGTGGATGGATGGATGGACGGACGGACGGGTGGGTGGATGGATGGACGGACGGGAGGGTGGATGGATGGATGGATGGATGGACGGATAGGTGGGTGGATGGACGGATGGGTGGGTGGGTGGATGGACGGATGGATGGATGGGTGGATGGACGGATGGATGGGTGGATGGACGGGTGGGTGGATGGATGGATGGATGGACGGAAGGGTGGGTGGATGGATGGATGGACGGACGGACGGACGGACGGACGGACGGACGGACGGATGGGTGGGTGGATTGATGGATGGACGGATGGGTGGACGGGTGGATTGATGGATGGACGGGTGGGTGGGTGGATTGATGGATGGATGGAATAGTGTAGGTTTTATATTTTGTATTCAATGCAATGACATTGTTTTATTTGTGCCCAAATACTTTTCTGGGGTCACTGTATGTCTCTGATCTCCATGAAAGTCTGTTTTTTTGTCCGTTTTGAGAGGTCCATGAATCCCAGCATACGTGTCCATGCCATGTGTGGGTTATTACTGGAAAGACGCTTGGCGCGTGTCGCTGCTTCTAACCGCTGGATGCTGAGCTCAGCTCTTCACCACTGAGCTGCAGCGCTGAGATCATGTGTGTGTATAATATATTATTACAGGCTAAATCTGCTGGACTCACACTGTGATATAAGTCTGACTGATGTGAGGTGATAACAGGGCAGTTCATCATACAGTTAATGAGACATCGGGCTAAAAATAAATGATTTACTGCACTTGATTTATTCACTCCTCACCAGTTAGTTGATGATTAGTGAATTCTAATTCATTGTGCTCAATTGTAGGCAAAAATGATTTATCATTTAAATTGTGTAAATGTTTATCTTTTAAATTCAATGTTAAAAACACAGGTTCCAAAACTACAAATAATTCAGGCAAGTGCTTGAGTTATGCTATGCTGTTGTGGAGAGGTGTGCTAACACTTTTCTATTATAAGCAACCAGATGCCTGGAGAAAGGGTGAAGCTGGGTGAAAAATCACATGGACTCACTCACATTAAAGGAGAGATCTGTGTTATTTCTAGAAACCAGAATACTACAGGCCCTGTTTACACCTGGTATTAAAGGGATAGTTCACCCAAAAACCCTGAAGTTGTTTCAAACCTGTATGAATTTTTTTATTCTGCTGAACACAAAAGAAGATATTTTGAAGAATGTCTGTAACCGTTGATGGACCCCATTGACTACTATAGTATTTGGAAGTCAATGGGGACTATCCCTTTAATATACATGTTGGTCGCCCGGATTACAAGTGGACAGCACTAAATACAGGTGTAAACAGGGTGTAAAATGTTTTAAACATGTCCACTTTAGACCACTTCCAGGCCCTGTTTACACCTGGTATTACGATGCATTTTGGTCGATCGGAACACAAGTGGACAACGCTATATACAGGTGTAAACAGGGTCTAAAACGTTTTGAGCTTGTCCACTTTAGACTACTTCCAGACGTAGTCCAAAACGCATTCGAACAGAGAAAAAGGCCGCCTACTGACTTAATGCATATGGGAAGCACACTAACCAGAGAGGATTTAAACTTTGTCGGCCCGAAGACCCAAGTTTGGTTCCGTCTCTGGGCGCGCTCATTTGACCCTCCCCTCAAAGAAATCAGCACAGAAGTGGTTGAAATTGGACAAAAGAGATGGATTAAAATACCAGGTGTAAATGGGTATGTGTCTCCCTCGTCCTCTTGTAATCCGATCGACCAAAACGCATCTTAATACCAGGTGCAAACAGCACCACAGAGTCGAAAATGCATTCGACCAGATTGCTTTCGTAATGTAATGTAGTTTCATGTAGTTGAATTTGTTCAATAACAAAATAACAAAAATCCGCCTACTGACCTAACGCGTAAACATTATGGGAAGCGAGCTAGCCAGAAGGGATTTAAACTTTACCAGCTGAAGACCCAAGTTTGGTTTGAAGACGAAAAATGTACCAAGCACAATGTTCTCTCACCATTCCTGATTCCTGACGCACTCACAGTGTTTGGTGTGGTCTTGCGGCTGTCAGAGCAGAAACGAAAGCTGATGTTTTTCTTCGTCTCTGTGCGTGTTCATATGTGAATTGCACGAGCTTGTTTCATCCATTAGATCGAAAGATCTGAAAAAGCCCTTACATTTTCCTGCCCATAGACAGAGACTTCAGGATGCAGCACCTCGGGCTCTTTCTGAAGTGGGCTAGTAAAGATCAACCTAGAAATCAACCAGAAAAACAAAAGATCAGTAAATAAGATTTTGCAAAAAAAGTCCTCTAACACAATTTTTCCATGATGACATTTTAAATTAAATTTAAGTTAACACTTTTATTCAGCAAGGATGCATTAAATTGATCACAAGCGACAGTAAGGATATGTAGTGTTACAGAAGATTTCTATTTCAAATCAGTTCTGTTTGTTTGAACTACTTTTTGTAGAAACTTCTACTTTCTACAAAAACATTAAGCAGCACAATTGTTTTCAAAATTTCAGACATTAAAAATTGTAAAAATATGGTTTAGATGTTTATCTTTTGAATTCTTCACAACATTAAAATCACACTTACAAAACATAAGAGAACTTCACACAAGTGTCTGAGTTACTCTATTATGTTTTGACTAGGTTCTCATTAGGCCTGGAGGCCATAAAGTAGTGTAAAAAATGTCAGTAATACCTAACTACTTTTACATGTTTAGTGGGTTGATTAGTTGTCTGCTAGCTTCAGTCAAAGTAGACCCAACTCTATGATATTCAGGTCTCTAGATGTGTCTTTTTCACCTCTAAAGAATTAAAGAAAGGATACAGCTGTTAGCAATAAAAGATGTGCGTTACATTTCAGTGGAAAACTTCTTTTTTTAAAGCATTGGCTATCTCATCTTCATGCTTGGCCATTTTTAATCTGTGACGTATATAAAAGGCAAAGAGATTCCCCTCTGAAGAGATTAAAGTCTCCCATTAGTAAGACAGATATACAGGGTCAGCAAACAGTTGTCTGCACTTCTCTTTTTTCCTCTTTGTCAGCATATTTTTGTGTCAAGTTTATTTGAGGATCTGCCTCTAATGGAAAACTTTTCTGCTTTTTTCCCCTTTTCTCTCTCTCCGTCCACACATCCCACCCCCTTTCCCTCTCCTGCTCTCCTTCTTCTCCTCTCACTTCCTTTTGTCACTCTCCCCCTCTTTTCCCTCTCTATTTCTCTGAGAGGAGGAAGTAGTATGGTTTATTCAGGGCTCAGGTTTCAGAGCAGGGTTTTTGTGTGTGTGTCTTTCTACTGGCTCTCAAGAAGAGAAGGAGAGAGCTGCTTCTGAAACCATCATTGCAAAGAACAGTGATGAAGATTAGACCAAAATGGAAAATGGTTCATTGACTCATTTCCTTTTTTTGTAACGCAAGTGCCTAGCAAAAACTCATTTGTGAAAGATCAAACTGATCTGCTTGTTGTTGAGAGATGTGCTATTACTTTAAGCAATCAGACTTAAAAATGTGGGAAACAAATCTTACACTGAAGGAGCATTTGAGTCATATCTAGACATCACTATATCACTTGAGGGTGAAGAATCTTGGGCTCTTTTTGAACTGGGTCAGTAATCAACCACTTAGTATAACCAACCAGAAACACCCACATAGCAACATGCAGGCAAAAATCACTCAAGCCAAGATGTAATTTTCTGTAAACTGACAGTACCTTGTAAGTCCAGTTATGTATAATAAATGTATAGGCCTACAGAAATATATAAAGAAAAAGATTTTTCTTTTTGTACGTTTCCTGTGAAAATAAGCCAAATTTAGTAAAAAATAATTTGTAAAAAGACCTTTCTTTTATTTATAGCCTAATCAGCGTTCAAGCGCACACATAAAGCTTGCCACAGCACATCGGCAAAATTAATGATTATGAAGTATCGTGAAAAAACAGCAAGGAGACTGTCTAAACATTTTAATAATTTATTGATAATGTTTTCTGTATTTTCGGCTGCAGAGATTAAGTCGACGAAGCTGACTCGTCATAGTCTCATAGTAGTGGAAGCGCCTATATTCACGTTTCATATGGATTACATGATCTGAGAATTTTGTTTTCCACTTGAATTGGTTGACAAGCTTTCTATAGATATATTTCTCATGTCTGTGAGGCAAGAATAGATTGAGTTTTAGTTTACTTTTTTGACGCGCTCAAGTTCACAGAGAGAGACGGCAGAAAGTGCATCCTGCTCGATTTCTTTATTTTACAAAGGCACAATATTTTCTTGTTATTGTGAGTGCACACAAATCAAAGTATTATGTATTTATGTATATTATGTATATTTTGAATTATGTATTATTTTTATCTGTATGACCAAAAAACAGAGTATTTTAAGTTGTTTTTGTTGTTATCAGGAAGAAATGCAAGCGATCGCACCGGCGCCTCTGTGGCCCTGTCCCAAATGGCACACTTCATAGACACTTTCAGTCTTGTGGACTTACAATGGCTGCCACGTGAGCGTCTCCATTAAGTCCGTGAGATCACATGGTGTCCCATTTGTCATTTTAGGTTTCAGAATGGTGCTCGTGAATGCCCCCTTTGCAGTCAATATGCACCCTCGATGCGCATTTTGTAAAGCCCCGCAGCAGACTTCTTCCCGACAGTCAAAGGCGCCATTACTTCATGAAAGTGCGGACTCGTAGGAAGACCTAGAGTGTTTAGGGTGCCATCTGGGACAGGGCCTGTCTTGCAGTAAGCACGCTAATACTTCAGCTTCCACACGAACACTTGGATATGCGCCTAATAATAGCGCACATTTATAATATTAGAGCGAGTATCTGAGTAAAGTTGCTACTACATGTTTGTTGTAATTACAAGGACCTCCCATTGAAGATCTGTCCCTCACGGACGGTGTGACTTTGCCACAAGGTTTTCTTTGTTTTTTTGTGATCATTTGTGGTTAAAAAGTACATCATTTTTAATTTTTTTAGGAAATGACAGATCGTTTCGCTAGATAAGACCCTTGTTCCTCGGCTGGGATTGTGTAGAGCCCTTTGAAGCTACGGTACAGTCCAAAAGTTTGGAACCACTAAGATTTTTAATGTTTTTAAAAGAAGTTTCGTCTGCTCACCAAGGTTACATTTATTTAATTAAAAATACAGTAAAAACAGTAATATTGTGAAATATTTTTACAATTTAAAATAACTGTTTTCTATTTGAATATATTTCACAAAGTAATTTATTCCTGTGATGCAAAGCTGAATTTTCAGCATCATTAGTCCAGTCTTCAGTGTCACATGATCCTTCAGAAATCATTCTAATATGCTGATCTGCTGCTCAAGAAACATTTAATGTGTACAATTGTACAAAATATTTGTGTACAATATTTTTTTTCAGGATTATTTGATGAATAGAAAGTTCAAAAGAACAGTGTTTATCTGAAATCTAATCTTTTGTAACATTATAAATGTCTTTACTGCCACTTTTGATTGATTTAATGCATCCTTGCTGAATAAAAGTATTTATTTCTTTAATTTCTTTTCAAAAAAATAAAAATAAAAATTCTTGCTGACCCCAAACTTTTGAACGGTAGTGTATAATGCTACAGAAGCTTTGTATTTCAGATAAATCCTGTTCTTTTGAACTTTCTATTCATCAAGGAATCCTGAAAAAAAAAGTACACAACTGTTTTCAACATTGAAAATAATCATAAATGTTTATTGAGCAGCAAATCAGCATATTAGAATGATTTCTGAAGGATCATGTGACACTGAAGACTGGAGTAACGATGCTGAAAATTCAGCTTTGCATCACAGGAATAAATTACTTTGTCAAATATATTTAAATAGTACACAGTTATTTTAAATTGTAATAATATTTCACAATATTACTGTTTTTTACTGTATTTTTAATTAAATAAATGTACCCTTGGTGAGCAGACGAAACTTATTTTAAAAACATTAAAAATCTTAGTAGTTCCAAACTTTTGGACTGTACTGTATATTGAAACTACAATTTGGACCTTCAACCCATTGTTGAAATTCACTATATGAAGAAAAATCCTGGAATGTTTTCCTCAAAAACCTTAATTTATTTTCGACAGAAGAAAGATAGACATAAACATCTTGGATGACATGGGGGTGAGTAAATTATGAGGAAATTTTAATTCTGAAGTGAACTAATCCTTTAAGATCAAATATTTCCCAAAGCTTCTTCTCTCATGGCGGACCCGTAATCTCCCTGCGCCTTCAGTGTCTCAGATAGCCACAGTCTGGATTCATTAAAAAGTGTCAGTATCTTTAAAGCTGTGTCTACATCCTGTTCCTCTTTCACACCCCCTCTTCTCTCTTTCTCGCTCTCTGGGCTTCAGCCATTTCACAGAGCATGTGGTTTTCATTAGGAGAGTTGGATTAGAGCACAAGGGCAGATCTGCAATGGTGGCAATCCACACTCCTCTCCTTCTCTGCCTTCCCTCCATTATCTCATACACGATCAGCTTCGGCCGTTCACTGCGCGTATGACCATCCAGCCTGATGATGTCACCACAGCCGGTGCTGCGAATCTACCCTCAAAATCTAAATATATAAACCTGACCTAAAATTCCCATAATCCTCTACTCCGGAGGTTAGAACTTCTAATCATAGATCTGAATACAAGAGAAACCTAAAATCATGGTTTAACTGAGTCTGCGATGCCAGAAATAAGTAATCTCCATCATTTTTTGGTGATGAAAGTTGATGCGTGTGTGTCTATGCCCTGAGGATCCAGACGTCCAGGATCAAACAGTGCTTGTTTTGGAAACAGGGGGAAGCACTACCTAAATGCTGAGTTTGGAGAAAAACAACGGAGAGGGAGGGGAAAAAGAGAAGGGAAAAAAAACACGGGGAGAGGATGAGAGCCCAAAGGATCCGGCGGAGGAAATGGCTCCTGCTCATTATGTGTGCTCCTGGAGAACAGCATGCTGGGAAACGGATGGCAGTAATGCATGTGTGTGTGCAGCAGATCTTATGTGTGTGTTGACGTGTGTACAGGGATGGTAGCGCTCTCGTTTAGGGGAGAGAGAGAACGAAGAGCTCGTAAAAAGTGTTTTTTGATGTTCAGCCAGAGGCGTGTGACTGATACTCATGCGTTTCTGAGTACTCGAGACAAAACTGATGACAAATGCACTTCTGTTTTTATGAACAATATGAATATATGGTTTAAAAACAGGATATTTAACCCCATAAAACCTATTGTATCATATTTGATTATTATTTGATTATTATCAACATGATCAAAAGTTATACACTATATCTACTACATGCCTTCTGTCATCTGATTGATAGTTTATACTTTTTTGTTTCAAGTAAAAGGCCTTTTTAGTATAATTTAAAAAAAAGGTCCTCCTTTAGGTTATAATACATGTGCCTTTTTGCTGTGAAATCTTTAGTGAATTTTATAGTAAATTATTGACTTTTTTAAAAAGTAAATGTAATAGTAATTGTAAAAAATATTGTTAGCAATATTTCTGGACTGATTGGACTGCTGAATTATATTTAAATATAATCTTACTAAGACATTATTGGGAGATATATAAAGTGACAACTTGTATTTTATGTATTTTATGTAGGTAGTCTTCTGTAATGTTATAAAGATCTCACTGATTTACATTACAAGCTATCAGACTTTCATCTTACATTTTGGCCATATAAATATCAGCAACTGCAAATTGAATTTTGATCAGTTTGGCCCTCTGAATAAACTGAGGTATTTTTTTCCTCCTCAAACATGAGCTCCATATTCTCTTATATGATACTATGATACATACTGAGCTCCATATGAGTTACTTTTTCAAATAAGCAATGCAAGTTACTTTGTTTTCCATTTATTGACTGACAGCTCTCCTGTCCTCATGTTGAAAGAAATTGGGGCGTAAGATGCAGAGGTGTTTTGTGCGCTGTGTGAACATGATGTAGTTCTAGACAAAATGTGAGGAGCCATTTACTCATCTCACTTGCATAAAAACAGATTCAGTATTCATCAAAATGAATAAAAACAGTGAAATGCAAACTCACCGCACCGCAATACGACCGAAAGGGCACTTTACTGTTAGCGATTAAAGGGGCAGAGGTTCGAGCCTGTGCACGGCATTGTGTGAGAGGACCTTTACATTTGCCAAAAAACAAAAAAACAAGCCCAGCCCATGTGAGAAAAAGTAATGCAAAAATCTCCATATAAAGTAATTAGTAATGCAATTAGTTACTTTTTTAGAGAGTAACACAATATTGTAATGGATTACTTTTAAAAGTAACTTTCCCCAACAATGCTTCAACAGGGAAATGGAGTCAAAAGTTCAATGAAAAGTCAGAGATCTCAATATGAACGCAAACATTTCTCATAAATGATCTGTGCTCACATTCATTTTATAGCTCTATACTCCTACTGTATGTCGACAATCCTCCCACTTGTGTCTTTTTTTATTTCTCCTAAGGGATTTCAAGAACAACGTCTGAGACAATGACGATAATTGAATAAAACATGTCTAAAAACTCCATTAAGTTTCCTGAACAAGTTTAAAGCAATAAAACGATTCACTAGGACAAGAGTCATGTTGAAGTCTCAGACCAATCACTTAGTCACATCTTCACAGAATTACATTGTGCTTAATGTCTCGCCTGCAGATATTATGATTTTCAGGTCCAGCGAGGAAATATGGGTCTTTTAGAAGGAGACGACTATGTCATCTGACACATCAGTGCCTGACCACAGCTGTAGAGACAGACAGACAGACAGAGACAGACAGGGCCCCAGCTCTGCCTGTGGATGATAGACCATGATGGTTTCACTGCTACATTCCTATGGAGAACGGTTTATTTTCATTGGAAACATAATTGTCTGTGGCAAGAGTTTTGGAAGCGCTTTTACCCAAAACACAGCCGAAAGTCCATCCTGTACCACGGTCGCCCTCTATAGGTGACCTAAAATCAACACACCCCTCCCTTTAATGAATCGTTTTATGCAAGTGCAGTGAAAAAGAGTATACCTGTACAGAAATCATTCAATTGAGTAAGTATAGTTTGCTACTGTACATAAATACACAGAAAAAGGAGCTTATACCAGATGTGGGCAGAGCTGACATTACAGGTTACATGCACTGCCTTGACCGGGAGTTATTCTGTGACATGTCTGTACATCAACATTTCATCAATAAAAAAATACAATAAAGAATTGTATTATGATGATTTCATTACTTCTTTCATGATTAGGTATTACAATCATTTTAAAATGTTAAAATATCAACAAGTAATTAATATCAACAGAATTAATATTTATTAATTAGTAAAAAAAAAAACTGGAGTATATTAACAAGTTAGCTAAATCCATTGCCAAATGCCAATTTAAATATCACAGGACTTTTTCAGTTCAAAACAACAGAAGAAACTGGTATTGTTTGCTCATTAAAATGTAATTATTTACAAATAATAATAACAACAACAACATATTGTATTACAGAATTGTTAATATCCAAAGGTTCAATGTATGTGGTGTTTAACAGACCCTGTCTCTTGAACCATAATCAGTAAGAGCTATTATATCTTAGTTTGTTAATCATGCCAAAAATTCTGAAATGTCACATTTTTATATGACACTTATTTTATTTATAAGTGGAGGAACATCATAAGTATCTTATTATACAGCGTAAAAAGTTTTATCATACAATTTGAATATAAAAATAAAGTTAAAAATATTTAAAAGTCACACATATTAAATATTATAAAAGATACATTTAGATTTTTTTTTAAATATTTTTATCTATACATTTATATATATGTGTGTATATAAAATTCTACTAAATGTATATGTATAAGTTCCTTATACAAATGTAGAATTTTCTATAATAATTTTTCATGAAAATCTATTATTTACTATTTATATTTAATATTCACAATATTTAATATTTACACCATCAACATGCTCTCTAACAAGTGAGATAAATGCCCTTTATTGAAGAAGAAATTCATAATGCTTATATCTTTGTTCTCACCTGTTGCTTTAAAGGATTAGTTCACTTTTAAATAAACTTTTCCTGATAATTTACTCACCCCCATGTCATCCAAGATGTCCATGTCTTTCTTTCTTCAGTCGAAAAGAAATTAAAGTTTTTGATGAAAACATTCCAGGATTATTCTCCTTATAGTAGACTTGAATGGGCACCAAACGGTTGAAGATCAAAATTAGATTTTAACTGCAGCTTCAAATTGTTCAAAATGATCCCAGATGAGAAATAAGGGTCTTATCTAGAGAAACCATCGCTCATTTTTTTTGAAAAAAACTGAAAATTGTATAAGTTTAAACCAGAAATGCTCATCGTAAGCTGCGTCCGAAAACTGGAAAATGCTGCCTTCTGAGGACACATTTCAAGGTAGTAAGGCATCAAGGCATGTCCAAATCCAATGTTAGCTTCACTTCCTGTCTCATGAGATACCTTCCTCAGATCGAGTTTTGAAGGAAGCATAGATGTATCCTTCGCTCCCTTTGATATCCCACAATCCTGTGCTTTCCATTCTGTGATAGTTGAGCTAGAAAAATAAAGATGGCGTCCGAAAGTTGCGTTTGTTGCTCGGTTTGTGAATAAATGTACGATTTTGACCAACATCATTCAATTTTGATATCATTTCTATCGAGAAGTTACTACTGTAGTAATTAAATATTTGTTTAGTTCTCACCAAATCTCGCGCTATTTTGCTGTAGATCATTAAACTGTTACGCTGCCTCAGAAGTCTGTCCAAAATCAATTTCGTGAGGTACCTTCATGCACAAACGCTGCCGTACAAGTCATTCTCTTATAAGACAGCGAGGCAGCAAGACAGCTACCTAGGTTTTTGGACGCAGCCTTGAACTAGCTCTCTTCTACTTCTCCTCTATTAGAATTCCAGCAGTGTAGACACTGCTAAGCGTAATACTGCCCTCCACAGGCCAAAGTTTTAACTAATTTTTATATACAATATGCTAGTTCAATAGTATATAACAATTAGTTCAAACTTTGGCCTGCGGAGGGCAGTAATACACTTAGCAGTTTCTACACTGCTGGAATTCTAATAGAGGAGAAGAAGAAGAGAGCTAGTTCAAGATGAGCATTTAAGGTTAAAACATATAATTTTCAATTTTTTTCAGAAAATGAGCGATGGTTTCACTAGATAAGACCCTTATTTCTCATCTGGGATCGTGTAGAACAATTTGAAGCTGCAGTGAAACTAATTTTGACCTTCAACTGTTTGGTGCCCATTGAAGTCCACTATAAGGAGAATAATCCTGGTATGTTTTCATCAAAAACCTTAATTTCTTTTCGACTGAAGAAAGAAAGACATGGACATCTTGGATGACATGGAGGTGAGTAAATTATCAAGAAAAGTTTATTTAAAAGTGGACTAATCCTTTAAGATTTAAGAATTAAAAAAACTATGAGCACTGAAATTTATGAAAGAATTATACAACACAGCCACATGCAGCCTCATTAAATTAACTAAAATGTTACATATGATTTTTTTTTTTTTTTCCCAGGTATAACAATTATTACTGAATCAACCCTCATTAACTCTATGTCTT
>RJVU01073134.1:761649-783293 GCA_003731715.1 Anabarilius grahami
AAAAAAAAAAAAAAAAAGAGCACAAAGAAGAGCATAAAGAAGAATTTAAAGACTAACTTTTAACACTGCTTCATCAGAGCGTTATTCAAACAGCAGCTGTTGTGTTCTGACTTCACTGGTTATTCATCAGCAGACGGTGGGAGAATCTGACACAGACGCAGCTGCTCTATGGCCTCAACTCCTTCATACTGAGAGAAAAAACAAACATTAAACAACAAATTTGACAAAACATTTGACTTTATCAAACAAATAACAGCTTTACGTCTCTTTTGGTATGAATTAGTTGACTTTATATAATAATATTCCCCTGAACAAAATTCCAACAAATCGACCAATCAGACTGCGCCACATGGTGGGGGATACCTATCAGAGAACCCATATCTACTCTATTGACCCTCATTTGACCAAAGCACCACAATCTATTCAGATACGGTGAGGTCTCCCATCCCAAGCGCAGTATGTGGCTCACACTGGCGGCCCTTCTGACTCTGAGTGCCACAGGGAGAAGTGCTGAAAACGGTTCAGAAAGCAGTGCTGTGGAGGAAAAGCTTGTTATAGCCAGAGGAATTCTTATGGTGAGTGGTCGACGGCTGTTTTGCTCTAAAAAGTCACTTTCAAGGTCCAATGATATGGAACAGGAACTACATTAGCATAGAATCTAATGATGTTAAAATACATTTCATTGTAATAATTTTGGGCAATACAAACACATGCACTGCTTTTCAAAAGTATGGGCTTGGGAAGATTTCTTATGTTTTTGAAAAAAGTCTTATTTTGATGCTTATTTGATCAGAAATACAGTAAAAACAGTAATATTGCAAAATATTATTACAATTTAAAAGAACAGTTTCTACTTGAATATATTTTAAATTGTAATTTATTCCTGTGATCAAAGCTGAATTTTCAGCATCAGTCTTCAGTGTCACATGATCCTTCAGAAATCATTCTAATATGCTGATTTGCTGCTCAAGAAACATTTCTTATTATTATCAATGTTGAACACAGTTGTTCTGCTTAATACTTTTGATTAGACCATGCAACTTTTTCCCCAGGATTATTTGATGAATAGAAAGTTCAAAAGAACAGCATTTATTTGAAATAAAAGTTTTTTCTAACATTAAAAATGTCTTCTTTACTGTCACGTTGCTGAACAGAAGTATTAATTTCATATATCATTTGATGACAAAGACAGCTGCTTGAGTTAAAACATTTATTTTCACCTTTTTGCTGTAAATCCCTCCTCAATCCCCTCCCAGGCTCCCAGTGTAGTGGGATGATCCATAAAGAAGATGCCAGAGCTCTACAATTTCCTGATGGAGCGATGGGCTTTGTAGTATCCTGACACTATACCTCTCATTTTCTTGTAATTCCTGTTTTCAGTTTAGTATGTGTAGATGACTATTGACTTTTTAGAGTGTCTAAAATTTATTCCACATTTCTTTCAAGTGGTAAGACAGCATTTGACAGGGACCTGAATGTTAATGAAATCTTTACAGGCCCTCTGTGCGGTTTTCTGTGCTGCCATATGTTTAAACACTCAGAGGCCGGAGTCATGCGCTTCATGGCCTCAGAGGTCATTGGCCTGCCGCCGTTAACCTTAACCTGCTGTTTAAAGTCATAACCTGGAGTATGATTCAAGAGAGGATAAAAACCCACAG
Organism: Anabarilius grahami; assembly: GCA_003731715.1. Classification (NCBI taxonomy): domain Eukaryota; kingdom Metazoa; phylum Chordata; class Actinopteri; order Cypriniformes; family Xenocyprididae; genus Anabarilius; species Anabarilius grahami. The sequence continues at coordinate 763,308 of RJVU01073134.1, forward strand.
CTGATCTTCTACAACGATAAAGACGAAGAAGTGAAGGTATAGGACTACGTTATTATTTTACATTCAAGTGTAAGTTTTTGTCATTTCGCTCAGCATTGTCTTTTTTTTTTTCCACTGAATACATGAGATATTTACTGTTACTTGTCTCTGTACTTTTCAAACACTATTCACACTCATTCAGATAAGTATCACAAACAATCCATCACCAGAGAACCAATGTCATGTGACCTGGAGTTTTTTTATTCACGCCTGCTTTTGTTTGTATGAAAAATAGCTGCCCTAGAGGCGTTTCAAAGATGGCCGCCGAGTGAAATGACCTGACTGAAAGGGACTTTGGTATCTTTCACTTCTCCTCTGACACCAATTTGTGCCTACCTCAGGTTGTTCCAGTGAAGAAGATGAAGGCAGACGAGATCAGCAGCTTGCTGGATTCTCTGGGTTTCTATAAGAGGTCACAGAAAGGCGAAGAGGTCCCTGAGGAGTTCAAACATTTCCCTTTAAATGCGCCTCGGGACGAACTGTGACACCCGCTGGTCAGCGCCGGTACTGCCGCCTGCCGCAAATGACGTCCAGGATCTCAAAGTTCAGAAACAGAAACAGACTGTGGACCGACACACAGATGGCTGGAGGCAGTTTGGCGCACCACTGTCCTAATCATAGAGATTTTACAATAAACATCTTTGGCTTGTATGTCATTGTTTTGTTCTTTTTCATAAAAATGTATGAGTCTGCTTGATTTTCACAAAGGAAAGCAATTACACAACAAACACACAGAAGTATGGCCATTAAAGAAAATAGGTGACAAGTCTTTGAAGCTGTCAGAATAAATAATTCTAATTGTTGCATTTTGTACTATTTTTTTAAACAAAGTCTCTTTTCAAAATGCGCTGTTAAAGAATAAATCTCATTAATTATAATTGGATCATTCAAATTGTGGACTGTACAAACATTCACAATAGCAACCAGAGTTGCAACCAATTTAATATGAGATACAAACAAACAAAAAAATTATGTTTTTATTTAAATTTTCATTTCATTTTCTGCTGACAATGGTGACTTTTTTCATAAAATTGATTTATATCTTGTTTTGATCATAAACCAATTATGTTTCAAAACAAGAAATAAAAATTTACCAAAAGAATATTAAAATAAGTCTTAATATTTTATGTTGACCTTGGTGTGTACAGGATTTTTTTCTGGAGAACAAGTGAAATACTGCATATGAAAATTATTATATTTTTATTCAATGTTATTCTTCTAGTTTGACTTAACTGTATTAACTATGGTTACCATGGTGAGGGTGACATCCTAATCTGCTGTCAGACTCCATCTGTTTCCTCGGATTTAATCTGGTTAGCTCTCGAAAGACTCCAAGCCACACAAACCTAAAAAAAGTGGAGACGCGTGCAGGACTGAGTGGATGAGCGTTTCATGTCGTCTCCACCATGCCTGTGTTTTACACGCCGATCCCTCATAACCTGAGAGTGGGTCTGGCTCATGTCAGCGGGTCAGTGTTTATAAATAACAGGACACGAGACAGTGGAGACTTCAGGGACCCATATCAGGATAATGAAGGTGAGACGTCTGCTTAAGTCAATGCAAATGCAAAGGACTGTACAGCCTGTCTTTGTCACATTGCACAAGTGGATCTGGATATCAAGAAATGTTAAAATAAGAATTCACCATTAATGGTGTTTAAACAGGAACTTTCTGTGCTTAAAAGTTTGTAATAATCAAGATTTCTTTAATGTTTTTTAAAGAAGTCTCTTATGCTAACCAAGACTGCAAAAATACAGTGAAAACATTTCTGAAGGATCATGTGACACTGAAGACTGGAGTAATGATGCTGAAAATACAGCTTTTGCTCACAGGAATAAGTTACATTTAAAAATATTTTAAACTAGAAAACAGTTATTTTAAATTGTAATATTATTTTACAATATCACTGTTTTTATTGTATTTTTGATCAAATAAATACAGCCTTGGTGAGCATAAGAGAGACTACTTTAAAAAGCATTACAAAATCGTAATTTTTCCAAACTTTGGACCATTAGTGTATATACACTAAACAAAATTATAAAACGCAACACTTTTGTTTTTGCCCCCATTTTTCATGAGCTGAACTCAAAGATTTTTTTTTTTCTATGTACACAAAAGGCCTATTTATCTCAAATATTGTTCACAAATCTGTCTAAATCTGTGTTAGTGAGCACTTCTCCTTTGCCGAGATAATCCATCCACCTCACAGGTGTGGCATATCAAGATGCTGATTAGACAGCATGATTATTGCACAGGTGTGCCTTAGGCTGGCCACAACAAAAGGCCACTCTAAAATGTGCAGTTTTACTGTATTGGGGGGGTCCGAAAACCAGTCTGTATCTGGTGTGACCACCATTTGCCTCACGCAGTGCAACACATCTCCTTCGCATAGAGTTGATCAGGTTGTTGATTGTGGCCTGTGGAATGTTGGTCCACTCCTCTTCAATGGCTGTGCGAAGTTGCTGGATATTAGCAAGAACTGGAACGCGCTGTCGTATACGCCGATCCAGAGCATCCCAAACATGCTCAATGGGTGACATGAGTATGCTGGCCATGCAAGAACTGGGATGTTTTCAGCTTCCAGGAATTGTGTACAGATCCTTGCAACATGGGGCCGTGCATTATCATGCTGCAACATGAGGTGATGGTCGTGGATGAATGGCACAACAATGGGCCTCAGGATCTTGTCACGGTATCTCTGTGCATTCAAAATGCCATCAATAAAATGCACCCGTGTTCATTGTCCATAACATGCGCCTGCCCATACCATAACCCTACTGCCATGCATGGGCCACTCGATCCACAACGTTGACATCAGCAAACCACTCACCCACACGACGCCATACTGCCATCTGCCCTGTACAGTGATAACCGGGATTTATCCGTGAAGAGAACTCCTCTCCAAAGTGCCAGACGCCATCGAATGTGAGCATTTGCCCACTCAAGTTGGTTACGACTATGAATTGCAGGTTATGCAAACCGATTGTTGCAGCAGCTGTTCGGGTGGCTGGTCTCAGATGACAATATTTGAGAGAAATAGCTTTTGTGTACATAGAAAAAGTCTTAGATCTTTGAGTTCAGCTCATTAAAAAATGGGGGCAAAAACAAAAGTGTTGCGTTTATAATTTTGTTCAGTGTATATTAAATATAAAATACAATTTACTTAAAATAGGTAAAATGTAAGAAAAATTACAAAAACTTTGGTGAAAAGAGGAAAAAGTATGTACATAATTGTAATTGTTTTTATTTTACCAATGTTATTGTCATTTTTCTAAGTGGTTATGCTTATTTAAGACAAGATTATTTATTTGTCTTTTCACCTTGTCGTAGAAACGAAACATTATTTTACTTTAAAAAAAATATTAATTCATTAGATTGTCATCATTACTGTATGATATTAATTGTTAAAGATGGATCAAAACTTTAACAGGTTGGTGAGGATATATAAGCATTTGATGACAAGTCGGTAGTTTTAATATTATGTTAGATACAAGATAGATTATGACAAATACATAAAAAAATCTCACTACAAAAAATAATTTCATGCATGCTAATGATTAAAATGTAACACAATGTTTATGATAGTCTCCATCTCAATTGAAGTGTTAAACCTTGGCTTCTTTAAAGTTACCCCAGGTGGTGAAGAAAACTATAATGAACCATTTAAAAAGCAATTATATTTGATTAAACATCATTGATGATTGAATACCTTGTATTTTGCCACACTTGTTGAACTCCTGCTTCTCGTTTGCTGTCTAGTGTGCGCTGAGGTCTCGTCTCATCTCCAGCTGCAGATGCTGCTGTACTTCAACATGTTCTTCTTCCCCTTCTGGTGGATCTCTGAGGTGATGATGCTGCATTTAAAGGTGGGTTCAATTATATGCTGTAATCATAAAGCTATTGTCCCCCAACAATAATCAAAGGGGTCAAATTATGAGAAAATCTTTTAACATAAAAAGTATAATATGAAAACATGCTCTTAATTTATAGTCTAATAAAGAAAAAAGAATCTAAAAACTAAACTATAACTTTACGAGTCCTCAGGGAAAACATATTACATGTAATTGTTTACCAACCAATTGTTTAAAGTTTCATTTGTTAACATTAGTTAACTATAGAGGCTGACTTTGCAATTCGGAGGCCACCCCAAAGAGAAAAGACAAACATTGCATGTAATGCGACTGCAATTACTTTATAATTTCTGATATATTTAACAATTTTATCTCATATTTCACTTCTATTAGTCTATTTATAAATGTATTCTATCTCTTTAACCAGAACTATTGTTACATTCACAACCGAAATCAAAAACAGCATTCAATCTTTGTCACTCTCTCAGCTAAAATTAAATGATACTCTTAAATATGAAACTACAACCACCAGTAGGTGGCGGCAGATCAATGTCTAATGTCTTAACAAGTGACTCATTGAATCATTCAGTCAAACGATTCATTCGAAAAGGATGATTCATTCAGGGACAAAGCAAGAATGTGTGCATTGTGGAGTCCGGTCTTGCCAGGATTTCTTTAAAGAACGAACTCGGAAGGACATGAGTTATGATTCACTGAGTCATTCATTAGACCGATTCATTAAAAAAATGTGAATTCATTCAGTAACGAAACATTGCTGTGTTGCTGGACACATCCAATGGCTCTGTGGATTTGTTTGGAACTATTTTCGTTGGCAAAATAGAGCAGAAACAGACAATATTCTAAAATTACAATCACTTTATATGATGAACAGATTGAATTTAGGCTTTTATTCACATATAAACATTGATCAGCGAACATAAACAGAAGCTCAACTGAACCTGATTGACGCATAAGAACAAACCTCTTTCAGAAGCTCAAACGTGCTGCGAAACACAAAAATAAACCTCACTGGTTCTCGCACATCAAGCAAACATGCTTGAGCTTCAGTTTACCACAGCTGATGTGTGAGTTGATGAATGTTTATGTGAATATAAGTCTAAATTCAATCTGTTCATCATACAAAGTGATCGTGTCTTTTCAGAAGATTTGGACTAAACCACTAAATTCATATGGATTAGTTTTAGGATCTCTTTATGAACTTTTTTAAGCGTCAAAGTGGTAGTTGTGTAGCTGTCAATGGAGGGACAGAAAGCGCTCGAATTTCATCAAAAAGATCTTCATTTGCGTTCTGAAGATAAACGAAAGTCTTATGAGTTTGGAACGACATGAGGGTTAGTAATTAATGACAGAATTTTTGTTCCATTTAACAAATGAGACCGTATATTGTAAAGTGTTACCAAAACACTAAAGTATGTCTACAAACATGCAGAAGGCAGAGGAAAGAAATCATGAAATTATAATTCACACGAAATTGTGTATTTACTACAACCGAGGTTTGAAATAACTGAAAACACTTTCAAATAGTTTTGGGGACAAAAACAATCTCAGTTTTAGTGACTTTGCTGTAAGTGATTATTAAATTGAATGCATGAACATCACTTCCATAATATGCCATTAGTAGCAATGCCAGATAAAAGTGTTCAAACATTAATACGCCTCCTGTATCCATGGTGATGGTCTGCCTTTGTGAACTGCACATTGAAGTTCAAGTGCAACTGTTATATATTGCACTGTTAATAGCTCGGCTAAATCACATTCAAGGAGATGCTGCTGTAATTATCATTTCTAATGTCAAGTCATGAAAGATCTTTAAATCCCCTGCTCACTAACTCGTAATAATATTTAGATAAGCTTTTTTAGGTCAAACTACAGTAGGGTTGTGTGGATATTTTTAAGGTCATATTTAGAATTGTGAGGAATATAATTTATTTCTCTATTTCCATAGTTCTGGTATCTGCCAGCCTATTACCAGTGTCTGCTGGTGACAGGGATGGTCCTGATTAGCATATTTGAGCTGTTGCGGTTGTATCTCGGTTACGTTGGGAATCTCAAAGAGAAGGTAAAGCACACAAAACCTTATAAATCAGAACATTGCTCAAGCTAGATTCTGTATGTGTGAGAGAGAAATAAAATAATCAAAAAGGGAGAAAATCTTGAGATTAAATGCTAATTTTACTCACACTTACTGATAAGTATTCATATAGGAGAACTACAAAAAGTAAAACTTCTTACTTTAGGACTAAGGATAAACTATGTTATAGCCATGAAGCAAAATAAATAACTATTAAAGTAGTGACCACAGCTGATAAAACAGAATAATTAAATGAAAGTAACTAAATAAATAAAATGTTGTCCATGGCTAAATAAATCAAAGTTGCAATCTAAAAGAAATGTTAATGGTTTTATTAAAACGTTAACTATACGTTTCTTTCTTCATTCTTCTCTTTAGGTTCCAGAGTTAGCTGGATTTTGGCTGATATCCTTCCTCTTCCAGCTGCCTATCCTCCTGTTCTTCATCACTGATCAAGACATCATTATTCTTCCTCTGGAGCGGGCCGTTCACTCTCTCTATCTGGCCTTCCTCCTGGGCGAGCTGTTGTCCTCGTTTCTCGCCCTGCGTGTGATGACTCGTAAACTCGCCCAGCAGTTTCACATGAGGCAGTTCGGCCCCATCCAGGGTCTCCATACAGCAGAAGCCCTGCCTATGTTTGGACTGCCTCACGGGGGCAGGAGTGTGCTTCCTGTGAGGGACATACAGCCTCACTGAGAGATGCTGTAAAACCTGCTTTTTGTGAAACCTGGTGGTTAAAGGGTTAGTTCACCCAAAAATGAAAATTATGTCATTAATTACTCACCCTCATGTCGTTCCACACATGTAAGATCTTTGGAACACAAATAAAGATATTTTTGATGAAATCCGAGAGACTTGTCCATAGACAGCAATATAATCAACACTTTCAACACATAAAGACATAATTAAAACCGTCGACGTGACTGCAGTGGTTCAAACTTTAATGTTATGAAGCGACGAGAATACTTTTTGTGTGCAAAAACAATTATCCTTACATATCTGATGCAGTAAGCACAGTGAAGGCTTCTGTGTTTACGTCCGAATGCCGGCTCAGTATTGGCCAAAGCTGATCATGTGAACAGCATGTGTGTGTGATGCTGACGCAGGAGCCGGCCAATAATGAGTCGGCGTTCTGACGTAAAACCTGGAAGCGCTGAGACAACGTATGAGAATGACATAGAAAAGAAGATATTGTTGAATAAAGTTGTTATTTTTATTTTGTTTTTACATACAAAAAGCATTCTTATCGCTTCATAACATTAAGGTTGAACCACTGCAGTCACGTCGACTGTTTTAACGATTGTCTTTAGTATCTTTCTGGACCTTTTTTATATTTCTGTCAATGGACGAGTCATAATATCTCTCAGATTTCTTCAAAAATATCTTAATTTGTGTTCCGAAGATGAATAAAGGTCTTACAAGTGTTGAACGACATGAGGGTGAGTAATTAATGACAGAATTTTCATTTTTGGGTGAACTAACCCTTTAAAGATCTGGGCAACCAGATAGTTGGTATGTTTTTCCACCAATGTGACCTTCAGCAATAAGTGCACTTCTTGTAATAAGAGTATGTTATGTTGTAAATCTACAAAACCATGACCAGCAGTAGTAAAAAGCAGGGGGTGGGGCTAGTTGTCACACAGGACGTTGCCACAAACACTTTAGCTCAGTAACCATGAGGTTTGGAGTTTAAACATTCCACAACAAGTCAAAATGTGCAATTACACAAATGCATGTTTTCTCTAGTTCAAAACTGCCATAAATTGAATCATCAACATAATGAAGTCAGATTTTAACTTGAAGACTGGTATGTGTTTTTAACAAATTTTTCTAAAATTTGAAAATTATTTCATCAAAGGATCCCATTGTGACAACTTACCCCATATATGAAGGTGACATGCACCATTATTGGCAACAACAGTGAAACTAATTAATATTTGTATTCAACAAGGATGCATGAAATTGATCAAAAGTGACATTTATAATTTTACAAAATATTTCTATTTCAAATGAATGCTGTTCTTTTGAACTTTCTATTCATCAACTGTTTTCAACATTGATAATAATAAGAAATGTTTCTTGCAGCAAATCAGCATATTAGAATGATTTCTGAAGGATCATGTGACACTGAAGACTGGAGTAATGATGCTGAAAATTCAGCATCACGGGAATAAATTACATTTTAAAACATTCACATAGAAAACAGTTATTTTAGATTGTTATTTCACAATCTAAAATAAATTATACTGTACTTTTGAGCACATAAATGCAGCCTTGGTGAGCATAAGAGACTTCTTTCAATCTTACTAACCAACTTTTGAATGATAGTGTATAATATATATATCAAATGCAAACAAATGTGATATATCATCTAGACACATGGTGGCGCTCTGAGACTTTTTCCCTCACCAGTCCACACTGCTGCAGAACACAGAAGAATGACTCATCAGCCTAAACTCCCATGAGGAGGAGACGCACATTAGACTTACTCTCACTTCCATTTCTGTGACATGAAGCTGGCTGGGTGTTTCAATTAACATATTTGCAAAAATGAAGTATGATGTAATAACAGTAAAATATACCCAACTATTATTGCAAATTCAGATAACAAAGTCTGTATAAACTGCATTGAAATTGGGATTACCTTCATAAAGGTATTCATAATATAGACTGTAATACATTATTGTGACTTTGCAAAACTACTTACAATCAGTTATAATAAATTTGAATTCATGATTACACCTTTAAAGATTATAATGCATTATAACACGGTCAAGCAGAAAACTAAATGGGTTAGTGTTGAAAATTCCTATGAGAAAAAAATTGACACATGAAAATGTGCACTATAGTTTTTGAAGGTCAACCATAAAATGCTATACATTAAAATTGTGGTGAAAATTTTATAAAGTGTAATATAATGCATTACATATAGACAGATATCATTGGGCCTACATGTTATCCAAATGTATTATTCATTAATACAGATCATTAGCCATATGAGGTGGCGAATTCAACACAGACACACACAAACACTGGTATTCATATCATTATGAGGACATTCCATAGGCATTATGGTTTTTATACTGAACTAATAACATGTTCTAACCAGGAACCTAAACAGAAAACTTTCTGCATTTTTAGATTTTCAAAAAAAAAAAAAACATAATTTAGTATGATTTATAAGCTGTTTCCTCAAGGGGACCAACAAAAATTGTCAAAAAATTACTGTTATTACTATTCTTGTGGGAACATTTGGGCTCTCACAACTTAGGGGGCAGTCGTGGCCTAATGGATAGAGAGTCGGACTTGTAACCCAAAGGTCATGGGTTCGAGTCTCAGGTCCGGCAGGGATTGTCGGTGAGGGGAGTGAATGTCCAGCGCTCTCCCCACCCTCAATACCACGACTGAGGTGAGACCCTTGAGCAAGGCACCGTACCCCCAACTGCTCCCCGGGCGCCGCAGCAATGGCTGCCCACTGCTCCGGGTGTGTGTTCACTGCTGTGTGTGTGGATGGGTTAAATGCAGAGCACAAATTCCGAGTATGGGTCACCATACTTGGCCACTTCACTTTCACTTTATTATTTTAGGTTTTACCAAGACCACACACACATACACACACACACAGGTTTGTTTTGCTATCAAAGTGAGGACATTCCATAGGCATAATGGTTTACTGTACAAACTGTACATTCTATCCCCCTACACTACCCCTACCCCTAAACCTACCCATCACAGAAAACTTTCTGCATTTTTACATTTTTAATAAAACATTGTTTAGTATGTTTTTAAAACTATTTTAAACTCATGAAATGTCCTCATATTTCATGTTTACATCATAATACCAGTGTAATACCCATGTGTCCTCATAAACCACAAAAATGCGTACGCACACACACACACACACACACACGTTCCCCTCTCTGGAGATCTGAGGGGCTTTTCATGAGTAGGAAGATAAAAGTAACTTGTGCTTCATATTGACTTGTGTCTTACATTTGAGCAGTAATTTGGCAGTTCCTAAAGAGACAGAGAGTCTCTGTCAATGTGTGGAACGCTGATACACATCTAATTATTACTATAACAGATGGGAGACCTGTCAGCATATGCTGGAACAACATTATAATGCTAACGAAAACACTGGCGAGATTAGACGCTCGGCTCTGATTTCATTTCTAATGATTTCTGTCAGCACTTCTGTTTATTCACCGTAATGGATGATATTTCAGATTTTTTCTTACAGATCTTATTCTTCCAAAAATATCTCTCTTTCCTGTGTTCAGAGCCACAGACAGTCTGGTTGGCACTTGCTCCAGGTGTTGTTTTTCATTTGCATTAAACAGAGTCTGAATCTGCAACGCAGTCAATTAAGAAGATAGAGTCTTGCATTCGAGCTTAGTTTTTGAGAACTGCTCTCACAGCATAATTGTATTTTCCTCCATCCTTGTTTACATTTAAAAATGCGGCAGTGCTTCAAACATGGGGATGTTTTAATATCACAAACCAAATTGTCGTATTAAGAGGGTTTTATCTGCAGAGGTGTAAGAGTTCTCTTATCGTCTCAAAATAAATACATTTCCTTTGGAGCTCAGTGGTTCAGGTGTAAGTGTCAATTAAAAGCTTTTAATCATTCTTTCTTCATAGCTGACTGGTTGTTGACTTCTATAACAAAACATAATATGTATGGAATAACTGATTACAGGCAGCTGAATTTTAAGAAAATAATGCACACCCGAGGTTGTGCATTATTTCTAATAATTCAAAGGCCCGTCGTCAGTTATTACGGTTACCACACCACACTGTTCACATGTTGTATTTCAAGACATTTGTCAGGTTTTTGTCCTTAAACGCTCTTGTGTGTAGGACTAATTTTGTACGCATCTCATCCCACGCATTTTAGTGCTAGTAACGGAGGCTTGAGCCATTGATAGCAGACTAATGCGGTTATTAATGCAGCTATGAGAGAGAGAGAGATTAAACGTGTGTGAATTACCTCGAGTCTCTGCGTTTCTCATCAGTGTTCGGCAGCAGTGTTTCTACCAATAGCGAAACTGTAAGTTTATCTGCTTCAAGAACAGCTTCAAGAACAGCGGCGTTATTACTATTTATAAAAAAAAAAAAAAAATTAGAAGGGAGGAAAAATAAAGTCAATACGTTTGCGTTCACTCACAAAACCTTTGCGTTCCCCCAAGAAATTTTGCATTCGCTCACAAAACCTTTTGAGCTCTTTGCGAGTGAACGCAATGTTTTTTGGGGGAAAGCAAAACGTTTTGCGAGCGAACGCAAAGTTTCTCAGGGGAACGCAAAACATTTGTGAGAAAACACAAAAGCATTGACAAATAATTTTCCCTCCATCTCATATTTTTTTCCTTCACCATGCCCCTTTAGGGGCTCCGTAGTGGGAGAGAGAGCTTGAGAAAGAGAGTATGTGCTTTCCATACATAATAAAACGTAATTTTGTGGAAATAATTTGTTGTTTTTACCCTATTGTTTACTATATTTATTTGCTTGGTCAGTGTCGTTGAGGGTTTTGGTTCTTTTGATGTTGTAGGCTGTAAGGACCTTTGAAATAACTGAAATAATTTGGTGAAGAGGTCTGGACATGTAATGCGGTCAAGACCTGCCTACTTTAGCCGTGCGTTTCCATGAAAATAAATGTACATCTTAGAATGTTTGTCAACTAATGAGATTCAAGCATTCAATAGCCCCATAGTATAATTATGAATGAATAACAGTTGCACAAAAAATGTTAGGCCTGCACGATATTTGAAAAATCTGACATGGCGATATTTTGTTTTTCTGCGATATATATAGCGATATGAAACAATTGATCTAGATGATTTGAACAGCTCTATTTGGAAAGAATGAATCATTCTAGAATGATTGGGGTTGATTTTGTACAATTTACAAGCATAGATAAATACAATAGAACAAAGATGATAAATGAAATAAACAGTTCTTTATGTTTTTCAGATAAGTGTGTTCAAAAAATATGGATTAAACACACTCGCTATACACCCCAAAGCAAGGGTTGCCAGGTTTTCACAACAAAACCCGCCCAGTTGCTACTCAAAACTAGCCCAATCGCATTTTAGGGGGAGTCCTCTGGTAAAATTCGCATTCCAGGGGCTAAATACTGTATCATGTTATTTGGGGTCACTTCAACCCACAGACGTGAAAAACAACCCGCAGCAACAGTGTTAAAGTAGCCCAATTCCACTGGAAAACCGCAGACTTGGTAACACTGCCCAAAGCAGAGGCATTTTAGAGTTGTCAGAGGTTGTATTGGACATTCACCGTAAAGCGCATGGTGAACAAAAACTCCAGTGTTTTGAGCGTGTTGAGTGGATTCTGACTAACTTAAACAGTAAAGTCTTCTGACTGGCCATTGCGTTAAAGATATGTCTGTGATCGGCTACAATGATCAACACTTTAAAAACACATTGTAAATAGAAACCTTTGACGCTCTTCACAGAGGCTTACGCAGATACAGGGTTTGATAGCAGCCGCCTATCAGTGGGTACTGAATACACCTGGTACTCGTACAACGGGTACTGCACAAATGCTGGTATTTAAAAATGTCAGTACTGACTTGGTACCAAAGTACTGGTTCTTTTGACAACCCTAGTCACAACTATGGTGGAGTGACCTGCTAATAACCAAGATACAGGCAGTTTGGACCAATCTCTGTTGAATTATATGTGGAATTGTTAATTAGATTCAAAACAATGAACTAATCAAGATACAAACATCCTGAACTGTATGTTAACAAAAACAAAAAGAAACCAAGAAATCTCCTTTTGTTTCTCTTTCGTTTCATCTAGTCTTGTCTCAAATCGAATCATTTGTATAGTGCTCTTCACAATACATATTGTTCCCAAGCAGCTTTACAAACAATAGCAGCTCACAAACCCTCTATAAGCAGCTGCAGTCAGGAAAAAACTCCCCAAGATGTTGAATGAGATGAGGAAGAAATGCTCTGCTGGAGAAAAACTCCTCCCATACATACTTAAATTCTCATCTCTTCTGTTCTCTAATCTTTACTTGTCTCCTCTCTCCCGCAGTAGAGGTCAATATAATCTATATACTGTATATACATGACTCTTAAAGGGATAGTTCACCTATAAAGATGAAAATGCTGTCGTCACTTACTCGTACTCGTTGTTCCAAACCTGTATGACTTTCTTTCTTCTGTCAAACACACAAAAAAAGACACAAAATTGACTTTTATTGTACAGACAAAAAAAAAAAAAACTTAGATATTCTTCAAAATATGTTCCACAGAAGAAAGAAAGTCAAACAGGTTTGGTATAGGTAAACAAACATGACAGAATGATCATTTTTTAGATGAACTATTGCTATAAAATGTCATTTTGTCTTTTGAGTCTTCTCAAACAGTTTTAGTTCTTCACATTTGTGCCATTTTTCAAACCTTGATTTAAGGAATCAAATAACTTCATTACAAAAAAAAGATGAAGCATAGTCCTTACTCTCCCACTAGTGCAGTTAACTCCAACCAAAGAATAAAATAGCTCTCGGAAGTCTTCATCAGTAAACAACCTTGAGTTATAAACAACACTGAGAAAACACTACCTATAATAGGACAGCTTTTTGTTTACAAAAGAAATCTTTATTTAAACATATTCGAGCACATCCATAGTTCACTTAAAAATAACCCTCCGTGGCTCCACACTCTCTAAGTCCCAGCATCAATATACTGTAAAATCACAGCAGATGCTCCAAGACTTTCCCTTGTCATATACAGACAAGTATGAGAAAACAGACTAAAGATATGAGTGTACTGAATAAATATTTCCAGTGTAATCTGTAAAAGTCCTAAAGCAGAGCATGTTGTCAAACCACATTCGGTGTAGGTTGTCACAAATTAATAAGCACTTGTCTTTAAAAAGCCTATTAAAGGCTATACAGCAAAATATAAACAGTATTCATGAAACAGCCAGAAAAATTGCAAGTAATACATTTCATAAATAGAATAAAACGTTTAAAGCAAGTGACAGTTTGACAAATAAAAAATTCACAACCAAATGAGACATTCATGAAAAATATTCTTGATTTAGTACAATATGAAATCCATTTTATTGTTTCTCAAATTCAGAAAAGAAATTCTAGATTCCATTATAATTATTTAATTAAATTTTAATAAAGGATGTCTAATCAACTGAATTAATAAAACTTTCAGTTTTAACAATAATTTTGCCCTGTGAAATGTGTTTTATTCTTTCAGAAATTCAGTTTTTTTGTTTTTACATTTTTTGGATTCTGTGATTTATGATTTAATTAATTTTTCATTGTATTAAATTTATACAAAAACAGTGGTAGTCAAATGAATGAATGAATGAATGCATAAAACCTTAATTTAATTTATCTTTTAAAATGTAATCACAAAAAAAAGCAATTGGCAAATGCTTTATAAATAATTTCTAAATGCTTTTTTCAGGTATTAATACTGTATATAATATGTCTAAGCAGATATTTATAAATATACGTCATTATTTATTCAATGTAATAATAATGCATAAGTTTAATGATAAATATTTAGAATATTTGAATATTGAATACATTTGAATACTGAATAAATATTTTATTTAATTTCATTCATAACTCTCCTAATTCCCCCAAATTAACAATGGCATGCTTCACCTTAAATTATGGTTATGAATTGAATGCACCTTTTCACATTGTATTCTGTAATACTTATGTAAAATACATAAAATACATGGCAACACCTTTGTCAACAAAGTCAAAGCAGAGCCAATTCTTCAACAGCATCACCAATCTACATCTAAATTGTTTTTTTAAAGCTTAAAGAAACTTCAAATGGAAGAAAATTTCCATTTGAACAACATTCTTATCACACCTAAAATATGAGGACTGATAGAAGAACAACAATGGATGTCCTATACTTGTGTACAGTCATGTTAAAGCTGAAGTGTGCAACTTTTTCAATACTAAAATACTCTCTCCTAGCTTAATGTGCAGAGACAACTATAAAAACAAGTCATTTGTAGGCTGATTTCCCTGAAGACTGTAAACACTGCGGCTCTGTTTGTTTGAGCATCTCGACTAGACCAATAAAGTAACATTTAGCTCTGTTTGGCTGAGCAATGGGAGATAGGGAAAGTGCTTAGAAAGCTGTTCAAAACAATCATTAGTTTTACAGAAATTACATACGTCAACTGGGATCAAAATCTTTTTAAATGACATTGTGGTCAAATTATCTATCATTTACGACTGGAAAGTTGCATCTACCTCAGAAAGCTCATTAGCAGCCGTGTTACCACAAAAAGGCCTTTGAGAGGTAATTCAGTAATACGCACAGTCAGTATAGAGACCGTTTTCATACTATAAATATATGTTCTGTGCAGAAGTGTGATATTAATAGTATAGAGCAGTGGCTTCGCTTCCCGTGAGTCCTTTTGTATTGTGCAGCAGTCGCTTCTGAAGCGTTTGAGGCTGGTAGATACACCGTCTATAGTTTCTGCATCAGCCTGCAGGGAAATGATAAAGAGGAAAATCTCCTTTGCATTTTTTAAGGAGATCCATCTCAACCTGGCAAATTGTCCCTACTATTTAGAGATTAATCTCTTACATTTAATCTAAAGATTAACATTTACAGCCACAGAACAAAAGTCATCATATCCATCCTTTAGCATTCCTGGGAGTGTATGGGGCGGGATGCAATGGCTGATGTTAAATGAGAAAGTCGATATGGAATTCCCTTTATTCTATTTAGCCAATCTTCAGGGAATGCTGAACATTTCCCCCATCCACGGCTGCATGATATGTGTAAAATAAAAGCAATAATGGGAAAGTGATGGATGCTATTGGGTTGATGGTTTCATTACATGTTGACACTTCCCAGATGGAATGTCCTTTGAGAACTGCATTCAGACTGTTCTGCGCATGATTGATAGGTTTTATTAACAGATGTGGAAATATAATTTCTGAATCTGTTTCTAGAGCGGCACATATCATAAGAAGAGTGGACCAGATAATACTGTAATATTGTACCATTTTCATTATTATTTCATAAGGAGGGTATTGTGCATTTTTAACATTAACATATAAAGTGTTATCATGTAAAGTCATCTTAGAGTGTGTTCAGATACTGCCATATGACTCTATATTATTTTTTATGTACACAACATGCACATTTTCTGATGACACTACATTTGAAAAATATGCAAACACATTTTATAAAACAGATCCCTGCAATACTAAATCCCATAATGCAGAGCATGTTTCAATGTTTCATTTCTTACGATTTACAAATAAACAGAAATAAAATGAAACAAAATGTATTTCTCATTATTTGATCAGACTGACAAAAACTCTTTTACACAAATTAGATGCTAACAACAACAACAGTATTTATAAAACATAATGGAATAAGGAATAAGGGATAGTTCACCCAAAAATGAAAATTATCTCATAATGAGTTATGACTTTGGTTCCCTTCGCACATAATAAAAACGTAAAGTTCAATTCAGTCGATTCAGCAATAAATATTTCCATTTATGTCTATTTCCAAATATGTCCATTTTTATTTGGCAAGATGAGGTTAATGTATAATCAGCCAGTCTGTTTAATATTATTATTATTATTATTATTATTTAACTAGCCGAATAAAAATGTGGCACATGGTTATTAGCGTTAACAAATACTAAAACCATCAAAAACATTTTGATAAAATAAAATGAAATAAAAATTAATTAGTTGAAAATGCCAAACTAAATAATTTTTTTTTTTTAGAAATGTTGCCTTGGCAATTTTGGCAAAATCTTGGCAAAGTTGAAGCACTAAAATTGCACTAAGCACTAAAAACCAACTAAAACCAACTAAAACCAACTAAAAATTAAAAATTAAACCTAAATAGAAATATTTAAAATATTAATAATAATAGTAAAATGACAAAAGCACATAATTAAAAAATTTAACTAAAACTAACATGAAAACTAACTAAATAAATAAAGGCTCATTAAAAATATGAATACAACTAAAATAAAACTAAAATAAAAAAATATATAAAATAAATATGTGCCATAGAAAGGTCATGTGACAACAATGCAGCAAACTGTTTTTAAATGCTGTTATGCTAGTATTGCATTCCTGAGTTAGATCACCTGATAATGCATTTTTAAACCAGCCATTGTTACTTGAATGTAATGTAGAACCGTGGCCCTCCAAAGTGAGCGGAGCTCATCTCTGGCATGAGAATTGAGTTTTATTTAGCTAGCTGCATCCACACAGCCTCTCTTCCCAGACACCAATTGAGAAAATCAAATTTTCAATTTGTCTGGCCATTTGTGTCAGAGGCAATTCTGAAATAACGGAGCCCTACAGGTGGTATAAGCGGCTGTTCAGGACATTGATGAATTTGGCTTAGCGGAGGTTTGTGTTTAATCTCAGGATTCTGTGACAGCCATGAGCGCTGGGCCTGTTAAGAACTTGCACTGTGGTTAATGACTTCAGCCTCAGTGTTGACGAGCAGCTGAATAAAACATTGCTTTTGACGTTCACTACAGGATGAGAAATGTTCCGGAGCATTCAGGTGTCACTCTAGAGCACGATACTGACAGTGAGAGACAGAAGATGCAATGTATGAATTATACAGTACATAAAGTGTAAAAGTAATCGTTTCTTTAATATTGGGTAAGGGTGCTCTGATTGATCGGCCGCCGATCGCTACCAGCTGATAATTACTTTAAATAGTTTGATCGATGGTCTCTATAGAGTGGTGTAGGGATGACGTCAAAACTCACTAATTTGCCACTGGTTCCCTCAAGATTTTCCTATGTGTTTTAATAATTGGGTTTTTCAATTTATGAGTAAAATGAGGTCTATGCAACATAAATTGCCAATACTTGAACATTTTGCTCCAGTCTACAACATAAACTGCACACTCATATCAAAAGCGTGAACTCTGAAATGGTTATGTTTGTTTTAAAAGATGTAGGTTTCTAATAAGTAAGATAAGAACGTTTGGAGTGAGAGTGTGTGTAATTTATGTTGTAGAACAGTGTTGTCAACTTTTGTTTACCATCCCTGTTTCAGCGATCAGTCGATACTGCTTCCAGGGATATCAGCCCCAAAAATCCTGATCGGAGCACCCTTAATATCGGGTGTAGAGATAGCAATTTCAATCACAAAAGAGTTTTACATAAACAACAACAAAAGCAAACAACTCAGTCAAACGTACAAAGTCAGCCACTAGTAGGCTACAACGGTAAAGTTAAATATTCTAAATATATAAAGTTATGAAACGTCACTTTTCCCTCAGCCAAAACAATTTGCCAGGGAACAAATTGTCGATTCATGAGATCAAAGATCGCCCATTAGACATACAAAAGACAAATTATGTCATGTTTAACCACTACAGAGACATCAGAGCCAGCGGCAATTGTCAGAAGGATTAACTGAGGTAAGGCTGTTCTCGGCTGGGTACATGAGCGCTGAGCGCCCGGTGATCGTCTGGATCTCACAACTCCGAAAATGTCAGATCAAATTTTCATTCAATCTTTATCAATAAACCACAGATTTGAGCTTTAAACCAGTACATTCTCGCCTGAAAAACTCTTACATATCATGACATAATGACAGTAGAATGTTTAAATTACGCTTTCTGGTTATTACGAGATGCATTCTGGAATACCTGACTGTCTCAAGTCCACACAAGTCACCTCTCGATGCATCCTCGATAAAAGGGGCGAATCAAGAACACATCCGAGGATTTGAACTGCTTGATTAGAGTAGTGATATACCAGCAGCCATATCACCCTGTAGCCCAAGACTGGTTGCCCACTGAAGCTAAGCAGGGCTGAGCCTGGTTAGTACCTGGATGGGAGACCTCCTGGGAAAACCAGATAGCTGCTGGAAGAGGTGTTAGTGAGGCCAGCAGGGGGTGCTCACCCTGTGGTCTGTGTGGGTCCTAACGCCCCAGTATAGTGATGGGGACACTGTACTGTAACAAGCACCGTCCTTTGGATGAGAAGTTAAATCGAGGTCCTGACTCTCTGTGGTCATTAAAAAATCCCATGGCACTTCTCGTAAAGAGTAGGGGTGTAACCCCGGTGTCCTGGCCAAATTCCCTCCATAGGCCCATACCAATCATGGCCTCCTAACAATCCCCATTCATTGAATTGGCTCTTTCACTCTCTCTCCTCTCCACCTTCAGCTGGTGTGTGGTGAGCGCACTGGCGCCATTGTACTGTGGCTGCCGTCGCATCATCCAAGTGGATGCTGCACACTGGTGGTGGATGAGGAGAGACCCCTGATATGATTGTAAAGCGTTTTGGGTGTACAGTAGTACATAGGAAAGCGCTACATAAATGCCTCATTCATTCATTCAACTTTTAATTGGAACAGTACTTGGGCAGCGACTGATAACGTTTCACAAGTCCACAAGAACACAAGTACAGCGAAGAACACATATTGAAAAACGGCACGTCATTTCATTTGATCATCACACCTGTTATTCTTTTAGTTCATTATCAGTGTATACTTTACAGTTTAACCAAAAATGAAAATTATATAATTTACTCATTCCGAAGTTGTTCCAAACCTGTATGAATTTCTTTCTTCTGCTGAACACAAAAGAACATATTTTGAAGAATGTCGGTAACCAAACAGTTGATGGGCCCCATTGACTTCATAGTATTTATATATCAATTTGGTTAAGCATATTCTTCAAAATAATAAATTATTATATATAATTAAAATTTTTGTTTTATTGTTGTAGTCTAATGATCATAAAGCTATTATAATTTGATAAAGCGCACAAAACAATATTACAATAAAAATGTTCTACATATCAGTTGTAAACTTGAAAAGCCCAGGTCTCGATATATATCTATGAGGTGTCGTTTGTGCACAAGTTTTAAATATATTCATCCCTGTGGCTAAATTCATAGACATGTTATTTTATCATGAAGTACTTGCAGTTCCCCTTTTCAGGACGTCATGTTTTTCCAGAGTGTTTAATATTCC
>RJVU01073134.1:783337-842444 GCA_003731715.1 Anabarilius grahami
CAAACTAAATCTATTCATTTTAAATGTCTGCAAACATTTTTGTGAGAAAATAGGCCATGTACTAGAAACAATTTGACTAATACATGTTTTCGGTAAGAGAGGTGAAGACATGCTAATGCAGGCTCTTATTATTCAAAAACCAACCCATTTGCATGAGACAAAATATGACATTAAGGGTTTCTGCGAGACATACAGAGCCGCAGGTCATTCATTATTCACCATAAATGCCATATAACAAATGTTAAACAATGCCAAAATTTACTGCCATTACATTTTGAGGCAACTTCTAAATTAGCAAAATATTGCACATGCCTTGCAAACAGGCTTTTGTTTCAATGTCTTACACTCTACCAAACAAATACCACATAACACTTATCTCCACCAACACAGACACACTCCTAAATACAAAAAGCACAAGATGTGGTGCACACAAATGAGCAGGGCTCTGCCCAGCAGTGAGGTTTTGTATTGTATATGAATCATGTCAGTGCGGTTTGCAGTTTGGATGCCGCAGATCCTACAAATAACCATGTATAAGAAAGTCTTAATGTCTTAGTTTTGAGTGCTGGGGGGAAAAAAAGAAGAAGGAGGAAAAAAAAGCAATCTAAGGCGTGTACAGAATTGCCTGTCACCTCTTCATGTGTACAAACATATTCAGTCCTCCAGACAAACAGTGTCAAGTTTGAGTTTCTGTTCAGAGAAACACACACACATTCGCATGAAAGGCAACATTTTTGAGATGGTAAACAAACAACTGTTTAAGAAACCGCTGGGTTCTCGAGTAACTGACTTGTGAAAACAAGTTTACAGAAATAACTGCAAACGAAATGCTATGTGTTTCTGTAGTTAACAACCCAGAGAACTGAAATAACCCATCAGGAGGAGAAGGAGAAAGAAGAAGCAGCTTGGCCAGTTTAAATGATGCAGTAAGGGAGGCTTAAGTTAATCTTATTGATAAATCATATTTAAGGGGTGCAATGAATTTACTTATAAACAGAGACTATGTTCCCAAACATAGTTATGAATGGATTTGGATGGATTATTATGGCCTCTCTTTGTTTCATCCATCACTGTGGCATCCAACAGGTCCTAAAGTATTTTTATGGAAGTTTTGAGCATTAAACCTACACTCTAAAAAATGTGGGGTTAAAAACAACCCAAGCTGGGTTTAAAATGGACAAACCCAGCAAATGGGTTGTTTTAACCCAGCGGTTGTGTAAGAACACATTGAGCATGACTTTATAATTTAGTACATAAATAAATATAACAACACAATTTCAAAAATAATTAATAATAATAAAAAAATACTGTTCAAAAGTTTGCAGTCTGTAAGATTTTTGAAATATTTAATGTGAAATATGTTTTTTTATTTGAATATATATTTTAAAAAATTATTTATTCCTGTGATGCAAAGCTGAATTTTCAGCATCATTACCTTCAGAAATCATTCTAATATGCTGATGTGCTACTCAAGAAACATTTCTTATAATCAATGTTGAAAACAAGTGTGCTGATTCATATTTTTGTAGAAACCGTGACAGTTCTTTGAGGAATATAAAGTTTAAAAGAACAGCATTTATTTGCAATGGAAATCTTTTGTAACATTATAAATGTCTTTACTGTTACTTTTGATCGATTTAATGCTTCAATGCTGATTAAAAGTATTCGTTTATATTTAAAAATTGTTCTAAAATAGTACTTTTAAGCAGTAGCACAAGTAAGTAATTAAATAAATAAATACATAATGCAACTTTGATCACTTTACAAAAAGTAATTGCACACAAGCCATGTGATTTCAGGTATCATGTCTGCAGTACAAACAAATGTTTAATATGTAGAGTTAGGTCCCCCCCCCCATGTCAGATGTGAGCAATAGAAATAGTGATTCATACCACAACACTAGTAACTCAACTGGGCATAGGTGTCAACATTACAGCACATTTTTTTGTTCCTTTGAGAAAAATACCTGTCATCCAATAGCTGTTTCCTGGAGCCAACCAAATGCTCAGTAACGTATAACCTGTCCAGAAATCGGCTCAAACATTCTCAGGGTGAGCTGCTCCATCTCACAACACATGTTTTTCATTCTGACACATAAAGGCAGTGATGTAATCGAGGCCAGAGGTGATCTAATGCCACTGTGGAATCAGATGTGATTAAAACCTTCTAGTTCCCTTCAGCACTGTCCACTCATGACCCGCAGGTCAGACTGAGTCTTATTCTGCACCCTTTCCATGACACACTGAGGAGTTTGTTTTCTAAGTACCTTTGTGTCCATGTGGGAGCACTCAAGGAACTGTGACAAAAGTTCAGAGGTCAGCTGCTCAGGGAAATAGGGAAATCACTGAAAGGTTACATTTCTAACGTCAAGATGTAGAGAGACTCTCACCCTCTCTTTTTTTCTCTAACCCAGGCCTGTCCATCATGTCTAATTGTATTTTATGGGGGGAAAAGAATAGTTTGTTTTCTATTTTAATCACGTTTGCATTACCCGTTGATTGCATGTTTGAGCAAAAAGTACTAGAACAGAGCACTAAACAGAAATTGCAACTTTTGCATTTTACTTAATGTAATGTTTTTTTCTAAGTAAAACAGGATACTGAAAAAATTTAGTGCAGTACATACAAGTTATGGGGGTTACAGGACTTCTCCATAAAAATTGACAGGATAATGAAAAGTGAATGTTACAGACCATAATGGAGCCTGAGTTAATTGCAATAACCATCTCGAATGGAGATGCACGATTAATTGTTAAAAGATCACAATTCAAACACCCACTCAATCTTATTCCTAAATGAGAATGATTCGGCCATTTCTATAATAAACTTTTGACAAAATCTCACCAGAATATTCAAATCTACATTTGAGAGAGCAGTTGTATGGGTATGAAACTGCTTCACAAACTCTTTTCAACCACACTATAAATATTTTTGTGTTACAATAATTCAAAATATCACAGAAGTATAAAATTTAAAGATAAAAATTTAGTTGGGATATTAACACTGATGTCTGTGGTAGCGATCAAAATCGAGTAAATCACCTTTTGCACGTAACTGGACCTCTCAAATAAAGATTGTATCAATTACATCGTTACGCCACTAGTTGGCGACAAGTGACTGTTAAAAATGTGTTAGTCACTGAATCATTCATTCAAAAGAATCGTTCAAAAACACTGATTCATCTAGTAATGAAACAAGTTGAACATTGAATCATTAATTCAAAATGTTTTTTTAAATAATTAATTCAAATTGATTAAATGTTTTATATAGTCTGCAGCAATCAGAATCTGTAGTAAATTAGGCTAGCAATTACATGTTGTTTTGTTTATTTGTCTATTCAGAATCATGGGAGAATCATGGGAGAATCATGATCTCTATTTTAAACCAAAAAATCGTGATTCTCAATTTAGCCAGAATCGTGCAGGTCTAGAAGCCTCAAAATATCCCAAAGTTCACTCTTATGTTTCAATATACCTTACGTGCTACTAGGGGTGTCGCAATATACCGGTATTGATGATAATCGTGATATTCAAAGTATGAAATATTGACATTGTGTTAATTTAGGGTGTGACAATATAACGGTATTGGCGACAACCACAATATTTAAAATTAATAGGACTCTTATGATAGCATGACACGTAAATACTCCAGCGCCAGTACCTGGTTGACCTCTCAGGTGGCAGTATTGCATCTTAACGCTGACACCTGTCAAACAAGAAGAAGACACAGCAATCGCAGCTATTCCGAGAAGAACGGCTCTGTCCACACCAAAAGTAAGCTCGACAGTATGGGAGTTTTTCGGCTCCCTAGACAGTGCAATCTGCAGAATTTGCCTGGCTACAGTCAGTGTGAAAGGTGGCAACACCACCAACCTTTTTACCCACCTCCGTGTCCATCACCCTGCAGATTACGCCATTTTACAGAGAGTAAATTGCAATTATTTTACTAGTCATGGATTGGGAAATGTTATATTAACCTGTAACAGTGATTTTCTGTGTTCATATATTTAAATAAAAGTTGATTTCTTTTAATAAGTACTGCGTTTCCTTTACTCGTCTTACTCAGCGTGATGTAGCTATGCGTGCAGTTATATGCCCTCAAAATTCAAGATTTTTTGTCATTATATCAAACGATATGATGGAGTTGTATTACAATAATCACACGAGCAAGAGTGCCTTTCCCCAAATCAGCACAAATGCAATGTTCATTTAACTTATTGTTAAATGAACAATGTGAGTTACATTTTAGACACAGTATTGTTAATATTGTTTGTTTGTTTTTCCTTTATTTCGCCAACGAAAATTTCAAAATTATGAACAGCAGAACAGAGTCCCCGTGCAACAGACATAAATGTTTTTGTTATACTGACTGAATCCGCGTTTTGAACGAATCAGTTTAATTAATGATTAAATGACCCATTCAATAAAGATGGTCACTAGCTTCATTCCTGAATCAGTCATTTGAACAAATCGGTTGAACAAATGACTCACTCACTCACTCACTCACTCACTCACTCACTCACTCACTCACTCACTCACTCACTCACTCACTCATTAAGACAGTGACTTGCTGCCACCTACTGGCAGTTTAGTTTCATATTTAAAGTACATTTTAATTAAAAAGTTAAAATTAGAAATAACTCCATATTTAAATATTGAATTAAATTTATGTAGACAAATTGTAAATGCTGTGTAAATATATTAATGCCACTTCTCATTCTGTGTCGCCTCTGTATTGCAAAGATGGATTTTGTTGATGATGATTTAATTTGATTGGTAACAGCCCTAATGTATAGGCTGCTAGGCAAGTGTTAATGTTTATTTCTTTATGTCTCAAAAAGGTCTTAAATTTGACTTAATGTGCAGCAACCCTGAAAAAGAAAAACTAAATAAACAAAGTAAAAATGTATTTGACTGATATATTTTTTCCCCCAAGGATTCTATAGATATCGCGATATATCAATATTGTGAATTATTTTGGCCACAATAACCATGGTGTGAAAAACCTAATATCGTGACAGCCTTACGTGCTACTAATTCATTACATTTTTTACTTTAACATTAATCAGCACCATATTTTGACAAAAAGTATGATTTCACATCCAGATTTCACATGTGGTTCTGCAAATGATTCTTCATGAACATTTAATTTTAAAGATAGTCATTGGCGATACGTTGTTTGGGTGTAATGAAACAAAAATTAATGAATATAAATACTGAAAATAAATGAATATTAAATAAAAATATTATTTATTATTTTTGTAACATTATAGTGTAAAAAAAGAAAGAACTGCACATTTTTATTTATTTCTTTTTTTTTTTTTCCCCCGCCACATGCCTTGGTAACGTCATAGCCGAATGTAATATCACAAAGTAGAGCATTAAATGTTAAGATCATGACTTTGATTCCCAGGGAAAGCATGATGAACTGAAAAAAACAGTACCTTGAAGGGAATGTAAGTCAATTTTAATAAAAATATTTGCCAAATACATTAATGTACAACTTTAAAAACTACATTAATGGCAACAGTATATCGTAAATGATTACATTTGACTTTTGGTAAACATGAAACAATGACCTCCGCACCTGTGATGTTATCCAATAAGTTTCTGAACTTATTGCATTTTAATTACAAAGATTACCAAGACAAACATTTCTGTGCACAATATGTATTAAAGGGAAAGTTCACCCAAAAATTAAAATTTTGTCATTATTTACTCACCCTCAAGTTGTTCCAAACCTGTATGAGTTTCATTCTTCTGTTGAACACAAATTTTTTGGTGAACTATCCCTTTAAGAAAGTAAACAGGGTCACTTCTGACTTCGTGTTGACTTTAACTGTCAAGCAACTATTGGGAAGACATTTCATATTTAACCTTGAAAGCGTAGCAATATAACAGTCGGGGTCCCCCAAGCGTGTATATTTGAAACTCTAATCATCTGAACATGTTCTTCCACCCTTCTGCAATATCTCAAATAAGTCACATCATGGACATGCTCAGCATACTTAATTACAGAACCCTGTTGCCCAGCCCAGCAGAAGGCTCTCAAAAACTAATTGAGTCACAGTAAAAATTGGAGAGGTCCTGTATGAATAATTAATGAAGGCCAGAGCCTGATTTCTTACCATACGGTGTGCTTATTATCAATGCAGATGTGAGGCACATCCATTTATCCTGAAACTGAAAAAGGATGTACACCCCAAAAAAGTGTGAACACAGTGGAGAGAGTGAGGATGGATGTGCCAGTTAATATCCAGACCCACAAGACCCGAAAAACGCTCAACAAAAGTGTGTGAACAAGAATGCTTCTAGCTCTATAAGCATCTTGCTGCAAGTTTACTCTTGCAGGTAAACGACTGTCACAGCAACCATCCAGAACACCGTAGCAACACACTACAAATCGCTCAACACCTTAGTAACATTAGCAAATGAATGCAGCACTTGTTGTTGGAGCTTGATTTCTGTTTACTATAGATAGATAATATCATAAATCATCATCATCATCATCATCACATTGTGTGGAATCCAGATGGTATTACTGGCTTATTTCATTGTGTCCAGGTGAGGCTTCTGGGAGCTTGGGGAATAAAAATTTAATTTAGAGTAAGAGAAATGAAATTGTTCAATGCTCCAGGGACATTTTGCAGCCAGTTGGACTTGATAGATACATACACACATGCCCAAATCCACTCACACACACACACACACACGCACAGGTTTGTTTAGCTATCTTAGTGAGGACATTCCATAGGCGTAATGGTTTTTATGCTGTGCAAACTGTACATTCAATCCCCCTACACTACCCCTACCCCTAAACCTACCCATCACAGAAAACATTCTGCATTTTTACATTTTTAATAAAACATTGTTTAGAATGTTTTTAAAGCTATTTTAAATATGAGGACTCATGAAATGTCCTCATATTTCACGTTTACGTCGTAATACCAGTGTAATACCCATGTCATTATACAAATTTGTGTCCTCATAAATCACAAAAACACGCACGCACACACACACACACACACACACATGAAAACATGTTGAATGCTTAAAGGAACAGTCCACAAGAAAAAGTTCAAATTAAAAAAATTCAGTCAATATTTTGCTCACTTCCAAACCTGTAAGCTCTCTCTATTTTTTCCAGGCAACGTGGAAGAAGAAATTTCATACTCCATTTCACACTTCCATGCAACGATAGTTTATAGAGTGAAATAAAATTTCTTGATAAATATACACAAATATACAAACATGTTGGGTTGTTTTTAACTCATGTTTGGGTCAAATAAGGACCAACCCAACCGTTGGTTTAGACTACATTTTTTAATTACATTTTTAAACCCAATAGTTGGGTTTGTCCATATTTGACCCAAACATGGGTTGAAACAACCCTGCATTTTTTAGAGTGCACTGTAAACCCTACACTCTAAAAAAGGCTGGGTTGTTTTTTAACCCAGAATGCTGGGTTAAGTCTGTTGGGTAAATTTGTTGGGTTGTTTTATCACATTTTAAACACCTTTGGGTAGTTTCAATTTTCTAGTTGTTGGGTTAATCCTGCTGGGTCGCAACGCTGGGTTGTTTCTGCCCAGCGCTGGGTTGTTTTACGAGTTTCGCGCCTTGAGGATGTTTAATTTTCTCCCAACTGTCATTTTGAGAGGACTAAAGGGGCAAAGCCACTGGTTGCGGACGTTTTAAGGTAAGTTTATATAATGTTTTCATTTATAATTATTTTTTTTCGCGGCAACAATTCTTAGGTTTATGCAGACTAACATTAATGATGTGACTTCGGCGACAAACAATTGTTACGTCAAAATCAGATGCTATATTGACTCGCATAGTCTTGTTGAGGTATGTGAGACGACAGATTATTACAGTTTATGATTATATATCACACGGAACCCCAAAATATGTGTCTGTGAAAGAGCAAAGAATCGTTTCTGTCACTGACAAGCGAATTGAACAAAGTGAGTCAAATGAGTCACTCAAAATGAGTAAAACGACTCGCTGCTCTAATGTAACGTCTATAAATGTCCATATTGACATGTAAAACAAACAAAGTAACAATAAGTAAAATGTCGTAGGAACGCAGGTCTAAAAGAAGCGAAGATCCTGCTCAAATAAACTGGTTTACTAATTTTGAAATAAAATGATTCACGGAACTGAATCAACTTCTCAGGCCGCGATAACTAAAGCGCGTGCATACACGAGTGGCGTGGATTGACCAGTGAGGCGATTTGATGCATGTATGTTATGTACACAATATCACATACATAAATTAGTTTTGTAGATTGCAGATGTAAATTAGTGATATAATTCAAAATGTCGTTTTTTTCTAGTCAGAAAAGCATATGGATACATTCGTGAGGGAAAAACTCGTCGAGTGGCAGTTACCCAGTCTTATCGACAAGTTTAAAGGTAAGTTCATGGTCATTTTACAATTTTGCAGCTTTTACATATATAATTGACTGCCTGTGATGATCAACTCACCCTCGTGTAACTTAAAAACGCATATTAATTTGATACGTGCTACAGGTAACGTTAAGCTCACAGGCCTACCAACGTCTGATTTTAACAATTCATAAGCTTGTAATTCGATTCCGATCTAGATTCAATATCGATTAATATATTTTCCTCAAAATATTCTTCTGTGTTACACAGAAGAAAGAAAGTCATATGGGGCAGCATGAGGGTGAGTAAATAACATTATTATAAATAATGTATTTTATTGATTTTAGCTGTTAATTTAAACAGATAGGTGCTGTAATAATGTAAAATATGTGAAAAATAATGTATTTTTTGAACAATCAAGCATGAAAGCATATTCTAGTACACCCCAAAAGAACAGTAAAAGGGCACAATAGGACCCCTTAAATGCATTTCCCAGGAACAGAACCCATGAATTCTGCATTGCTAGCACCTTGCTCTACTTCTTATGATCCAGGAATGCAATCTTTAAATTCTGTATGGAGCAGCTTGGCAATTCTGCTCACCTTGAAATTTAGCAGAATGTCCAGGTTGCTTTCTTTCAAACCTTTTGTTACATGCAAGGGTGAGTAGATTATGGCAGAATTGGTATTTTTGTAAAAACATTACTGTGTCTAATGTGTTTATTTTTATTGTGATTTTCAAATGAGGAAATTGATGAGGACAGTTTCATGCTTCTTGATGAGCCTGCAATTGTAAACCTCATACCAAAAATTGGCCTTCGCCTGAAGTTTCTTAAGCACCACGAAGATCTCATTAACAAGCATGGGGTACACATGTTTTAAATGTGATTTACTCATACACGGTGATATAAAAAGTATTTTCACACATCTGAGGGCAGTGCATAACTTAACTTCAGCAAGTACACATTTTAAATGTTGTGAGCAAGGGTGCAGAAGGACATTTTATTACTTGAGATCGTATAAACGACATCTTTTGAAACATGAGCCATGTAGTGAGAAAGATGGGCCTAGTGCTACTGAAACTGAACAGCCCAGAACTATAGCTGAACATGCTGTTTTGGACCCAAATATGGATGGTCCAAATGATGATTGGGATGACCTTGGACCTGAGGGGGTTATGAACAGGGTTGCTACATTCTTGGCTTGTTTGAGGTCCAGATCATCTCAGACCTTTAGTTCTGTCAATTATGTGGTTCAGGAAACTTCCTCTTTGATACATGACATTGTGACAGATCTACAAAACAAAACGATGACGATTTTTCAGAGATTAGGGCAGGAAGATTTTCCAGAGGTAAAAGTCCTCAGAGAAGAATTCAATATTGCCTCTGAACCATTTAAAGGCCTCGAGTCTCATGTAAAGCAAATGGCATACTTCACTCAGTCAGGCAACTTCATTGAGCCAATTGAAGAAGTGTTTCCTGGTGTGTCATATGTCACAAAGGGCTTCAGACACAGGCGTAGTTAGACAGGTTGCAGTTCAGGATACATTTCACAGGGTGCCACTCCGGCCTCTTTTGACAAAAATTCTTGAATGCCCAGGTGTACTCCAGGCAGCACTCCAGTGGCAGCAAAGGGACCATACAGATGTCTTACAGGATTTTTGTGATGGGGAGATTTGGGATGAACATACTCTTTTTTCTAAAGAGTTTACAATTCCCTTGGTTTTATACAATGATGACTGTGAGACAGTAAATCCTTTAGGATCCAAAACTGTTGTGCACAAACTTGGCTTCCTTTACTTCACCATTAAGAGCTTGCCTCCAGAGTTGTTGTCAAGTTTGAATTCACATTTTCTGTTGGCAGTTTATAAAACCGATGATGCCAAGACTTATGGTCTTAGTGCAGTCCTGAATCCCATCATTGATGAGCTAAAGATTCTAGAACTGGAAGGTATCTCTATAGATATGCCTCATTTCCAAGGCACAGTTAAGTTTGGAGTTGCTCAGGTGTGTGGAGACAATTTGGGATTGAATGGTATTCTTGGCTATACACAGAGCTTTTCTGGCAATTATGTATGCCGGTGGTGCCGGGCACACAGAGATGTGTTACGGGAACAGACAAGAGAGGATCAGTCTTTACTTCGTGATGCAGACAATTACCAAGCTGATCTCTGTGAGAATAATCCTTCAAGTACAGGTGTGAGAGAGGAAAGTGTATTAAATGGCTTGCACTTCTTTCATGTGACTGATAATGTTGCCCCTGACATTATGCATGACATATTGGAAGGAGTAGGGTCAGCTGAGGTTAAGCTAGTTATAAATTCTCTAATTGAGGAAAAACATCTCTCCCTTGATACCCTGAACTACAGGATCACTAGCTATGATTACGGCTTTTGCGATAAGCGCAATCAACCTACCCCTATCAGCAGAAGTGATCTGCGTAAACCCGATGGGGGTATGCGCCAATCTGCCTCCCAGATGTGGTGCTTATTAAGATTGCTCCCATTAATGATTGGTGATCTTATTCCACACTGCAACAGGTACTGGAATCTGCTACTCCTACTTTTACAGTGTATGGAGTTTATTTTTTCTCCATCTATTACACCAGGAGCCACAATCTTTCTTGCCTACATTATCGAAGAGCATCATAGACTCTTTTTGGTGCTGTACCCACATCTCCATCTACGCCCCAAGCATCACTTCATGCTACACTACCCCAGGGCAATCATGAAGCTGGGACCACTGGTTCACTTTTGGGCAATGCGTTTTGAATCGAAACATAGATTTTTCAAGCGTGTTAGCCAAGTCACTTGCAATTTTAAGAACATATGCAAGACTATGGCATTTCGGCACCAAATGATGCAGTGCTACACATTCCTCTCAGGTTCTGTGTTTGCACAAAACACTGAAGTGGGTCCAGGTCATTGTGCTTTTCTTGGTACTTTGGATGGTTTCAGAGATATTCAAGGAGGTCTTGAAGGTGTTCCACCTCACACTGAAGTGTTTTTACCAGCCTGGGTTAAGGTCAGAGGCACGGAATACAGACCAGGAATGACAGTCTTTTTGTCCTATAACCAAGATGGTGAGCCTGAGTTTGGACTTGTACGAACCATTCTGGCTATTAACACTGTGGTCAAGCTTATTATTCAGAGGTGGGACACAGTTGGGTTTGAGCGCCATTTTTTTGCATATGAAGTTCAGCCTACACATTGTGTTGAAGCAGTAGACGTCGATGATCTTCTGGATTACCATCCCCTCCATGCAGTAAATTCATTTGAAGAAAATGATGGCAACTTGTATATTTCCTTACGATACAGAGTGTTTTAAACACTGTAGGACAGTTTATGTTGTAAATATTTGTAAATAGTATTTTTACAACTTTATTTTTGGATCAGTTCCTTTTCATTTTTACAAAAAGTTAAGCCAGCCCCTTTGTCCGACACACAATGGAAGAATTCAGCTTCTTTTGAGGTATTCGACTTTTTGGCTAGAGTCAAGTAAGTACTCTTAAGTGATTTAGTATGCCAACATAAATTGCCAAGAAAAAAATACTTGTCCAGTTCATGATTATCTGCATCATTGTCTATGTATAGAAATGGTTAATTTCAAATAATGTATTAGTACACTAAGAGAACTCAAGTAAGGATGCAATGCAGTATTTCAATGTATATATTTTTTTTCATGGAAAAATTGATTGGAAAATGCATAGAAAACAGAAACTCAACAACTTGTAATTAAACCCTAACCCTAGCTCTTCAGAAATTAAAGAGGTCAGATACTTTTTCATGGCACTAAATTCTACACACTGCACTTTTTTTTTGTTTACCATGTATATAGACCCTAGTTGGGTTAGATACCATATTTAATTTTTCATGTCAAAATCTCAGCTTGTGTCTTCTGTATTTCTTTTAACATGACACATTTTAAAAGTTCCATAAGCTTAACAATTAAAATTTCATTTTACAGTATAGCCAAATTAGATGACAGTACTATGCATATCATGTATCAAAACAAACTTTGCTGTGTTGTCAGCAGGTTGGAAATGCCACTCATCCAGCTGTTCACATTATGGACATTGAAGAAACCACTATTGCAGAAGAAGACACTGCAGAAAAGCTGCCAGTCACACCGCTGCCATTCATTCAAATAATACCAATTTTTGTAATTTCTCCATTCATTATTCATGACTATGTTTCTGCTTTTAAAATTGAATATTGTCTTTGAAATACTTCATAAATAGTCAAAATCATGAGTTTTCATTACTTATTGTTTGCAGGATATCAAAGAGGTTCTCTTGGCCTCCCGTGAGGGGAGAGGAATTGCAGAAGTTTTAGAGAGGGAAAAAGGCATCACAGTTAAACAGAGACGTGCGATGGTGCGAATCCTGGTGGCCTTTTTAATTGAAAAGTTTGGAGAAACGTAAGTGACAACTGTATTCTAACTACAAGGATAATGTTTTTATTTACAGATATATTGACTTTTTGTACTTAATGAATAGGCCAACTTCTGAAACCAAGAAAGCTATGGCAATGGCTTTAATTGAAGAGTTTCCCTGCCTTAAAGACATCCGAGNTATTTTTTTTCGCGGCAACAATTCTTAGGTTTATGCAGACTAACATTAATGATGTGACTTCGGCGACAAACAATTGTTACGTCAAAATCAGATGCTACATTGACTCGCATAGTCTTGTTGAGGTATGTGAGACGACAGATTATTACAGTTTATGATTATATATCACACGGAACCCCAAAATATGTGTCTGTGAAAGAGCAAAGAATCGTTTCTGTCACTGACAAGCGAATTGAACAAAGTGAGTCAAATGAGTCACTCAAAATGAGTAAAACATTAGAGCAGCGAGTCGCTGCTCTAATGTAACGTCTATAAATGTCCATATTGACATGTAAAACAAACAAAGTAACAATAAGTAAAATGTCGTAGGAACGCAGGTCTAAAAGAAGCGAAGATCCTGCTCAAATAAACTGGTTTACTAATTTTGAAATAAAATGATTCACGGAACTGAATCGACTTCTCAGGCCGCGATAACTAAAGCGCGTGCATACACGAGTGGCGTGGATTGACCAGTGAGGCGATTTGATGCATGTATGTTATGTACACAATATCACATACATAAATTAGTTTTGTAGATTGCAGATGTAAATTAGTGATATAATTCAAAATGTCGTTTTTTTCTAGTCAGAAAAGCATATGGATACATTCGTGAGGGAAAAACTCGTCGAGTGGCAGTTACCCAGTCTTATCGACAAGTTTAAAGGTAAGTTCATGGTCATTTTACAATTTTGCAGCTTTTACATATATAATTGACTGCCTGTGATGATCAACTCACCCTCGTGTAACTTAAAAACGCATATTAATTTGATACGTGCTACAGGTAACGTTAAGCTCACAGGGCTACCAACGTCTGATTTTAACAATTCATAAGCTTGTAATTCGATTCCGATCTAGATTCAATATCGATTAATATATTTTCCTCAAAATATTCTTCTGTGTTACACAGAAGAAAGAAAGTCATATACATATGGGGCAGCATGAGGGTGAGTAAATAACATTATTATAAATAATGTATTTTATTGATTTTAGCTGTTAATTTAAACAGATAGGTGCTGTAATAATGTAAAATATGTGAAAAATAATGTATTTTTTGAACAATCAAGCATGAAAGCATATTCTAGTACACCCCAAAAGAACAGTAAAAGGGCACAATAGGACCCCTTAAATGCATTTCCCAGGAATAGAACCCATGAATTCTGCATTGCTAGCACCTTGCTCTACTTCTTATGATCCAGGAATGCAATCTTTAAATTCTGTATGGAGCAGCTTGGCAATTCTGCTCACCTTGAAATTTAGCAGAATGTCCAGGTTGCTTTCTTTCAAACCTTTTGTTACATGCAAGGGTGAGTAGATTATGGCAGAATTGGTATTTTTGTAAAAACATTACTGTGTCTAATGTGTTTATTTTTATTGTGATTTTCAGATGAGGAAATTGATGAGGACAGTTTCATGCTTCTTGATGAGCCTGCAATTGTAAACCTCATACCAAAAATTGGCCTTCGCCTGAAGTTTCTTAAGCACCACGAAGAGCTCATTAACAAGCATGGGGTACACATGTTTTAAATGTGATTTACTCATACACGGTGATATAAAAAGTATTTTCACACATCTGAGGGCAGTGCATAACTTAACTTCAGCAAGTACACATTTTAAATGTTGTGAGCAAGAGTGCAGAAGGACATTTTATTACTTGAGATCGTATAAACGACATCTTTTGAAACATGAGCCATGTAGTGAGAAAGATGGGCCTAGTGCTACTGAAACTGAACAGCCCAGAACTATAGCTGAACATGCTGTTTTGGACCCAAATATGGATGGTCCAAATGATGATTGGGATGACCTTGGACCTGAGGGGGTTATGAACAGGGTTGCTACATTCTTGGCTTGTTTGAGGTCCAGATCATCTCAGACCTTTAGTTCTGTCAATTATGTGGTTCAGGAAACTTCCTCTTTGATACATGACATTGTGACAGATCTACAAAACAAAACGATGACGATTTTTCAGAGATTAGGGCAGGAAGATTTTCCAGAGGTAAAAGTCCTCAGAGAAGAATTCAATATTGCCTCTGAACCATTTAAAGGCCTCGAGTCTCATGTAAAGCAAATGGCATACTTCACTCAGTCAGGCAACTTCATTGAGCCAATTGAAGAAGTGTTTCCTGGTGTGTCATATATGTCACAAAGGGCTTCAGACACAGGCGTAGTTAGACAGGTTGCAGTTCAGGATACATTTCACAGGGTGCCACTCCGGCCTCTTTTGACAAAAATTCTTGAATGCCCAGGTGTACTCCAGGCAGCACTCCAGTGGCAGCAAAGGGACTATACAGATGTCTTACAGGATTTTTGTGACTGGGAGATTTGGGATGAACATGCTCTTTTTTCTAAAGAGTTTACAATTCCCTTGGTTTTATACAATGATGACTGTGAGACAGTAAATCCTTTAGGATCCAAAACTGTTGTGCACAAACTTGGCTTCCTTTACTTCACCATTAAGAGCTTGCCTCCAGAGTTGTTGTCAAGTTTGAATTCACATTTTCTGTTGGCAGTTTATAAAACCGATGATGCCAAGACTTATGGTCTTAGTGCAGTCCTGAATCCCATCATTGATGAGCTAAAGATTCTAGAACTGGAAGGTATCTCTATAGATATGCCTCATTTCCAAGGCACAGTTAAGTTTGGAGTTGCTCAGGTGTGTGGAGACAATTTGGGATTGAATGGTATTCTTGGCTATACACAGAGCTTTTCTGGCAATTATGTATGCCGGTGGTGCCGGGCACACAGAGATGTGTTACGGGAACAGACAAGAGAGGATCAGTCTTTACTTCGTGATGCAGACAATTACCAAGCTGATCTCTGTGAGAATAATCCTTCAAGTACAGGTGTGAGAGAGGAAAGTGTATTAAATGGCTTGCACTTCTTTCATGTGACTGATAATGTTGCCCCTGACATTATGCATGACATATTGGAAGGAGTAGGGTCAGCTGAGGTTAAGCTAGTTATAAATTCTCTAATTGAGGAAAAACATCTCTCCCTTGATACCCTGAACTACAGGATCACTAGCTATGATTACGGCTTTTGCGATAAGCGCAATCAACCTACCCCTATCAGCAGAAGTGATCTGCGTAAACCCGATGGGGGTATGCGCCAATCTGCCTCCCAGATGTGGTGCTTATTAAGATTGCTCCCATTAATGATTGGTGATCTTATTCCACNCACAGTTATTGAACTGAATTGAATCAACACTGAACTGACTTCAACTGAACAATGACACTGTTGCCACTGAAACAATCTGAATTGTATTTACTTTCTTTTATAGGTTGGTACCAACATGGTAGAATTTCTTAACCGGGCAGAGTCCACAAAACCCCATCCCTTTGTCATGGCCATGGGAAACGGCCAGCACATATCGCAATGCTTTGTCATCATAAATGGACAAGCCCTCGAGCAAAGCACACTGCTTGCAGCGGTCGATGTATGCTTCAAAGCATTCTTTGTGTTTGACATCAACTATCCCAAGCAGTGTGCATCTACCTGGGAGTTTTTGCAGCATGTTCTTTTCCAAATGGAGGGCAAGGAATCTTCCGCAATTCGGTTTCTTCGCACGTCCTTGTTTGCTGAAGAGTAACTATTATCCTTCTCCCCCCTTCTTTTTGGTTTTGTAAATTTCAATGTCAATTTTACATACTGTAAAATACAATTTTGCAATCTTTGAATTTCATGTATGAATTACATGTATAAATGTCATTGGTCAGGACTAATTTTCTTTCTTAAAACTGTATTTGACTATTTTTAAAACTTGATGTAAATGTTAGCATTTAAATGATTTTGCATTTGCTGACTTTAAAATTTAATTGTTGGTCAGTTTCACTGAGAATTTAAGCAGTTGTATAAACATGTTAACGCATAAATGTAATTGTTCAGATTTATTTATTTATTTATTAAAAATACATACATTTAATTGTAATTTGCATTGTTGCCATTTTAACACATTTGTAAATGTCAGTTGACAAGCATTAAAAATTCTTATTTTATGTCTAAACATGTTTTCTTCATTATTTATTCATGATTGTCTAGTTATACAGGAAAGCACAGGAGAAATTATAAGAATAACCCAGCAAGAATAACCCAGAATAGCAAATCCATTAATTGTAAAAATGACTACATTTTGGGTTTTCTCAACAACCCAGCCTGCTGGGTTAAAATGTTGCTGGGTTAATTTAACCCAGCATGTGTTCTGTCCAATATTTACCCAGCGCTGGGTTGCCAAATGGGTTGTTTTTAACCCAGCAATTTTTAGAGTGTAACGCTCAAAATAATTAATTGGTTTAAGTAGGACAAACTTTCTTTTTCTTTCAAGTTCACAGAACTGATATATTTTAAATAAACTGAACTGATTCATTGTTTTGAGTTTTATGAATTTATTTCTTTTAATTTAGACAAACTTTTAACCATTTAACTGAAACTGGGCTTGGATTTCTATTTCCCAGCATGCTTTGCCCATGGCACTCAAATGGGAGAGTATATGCTAAAATTAAGCGCTATATAATGCTTTTTGTGCAAGATTAATGTTAAGTGGGAGATTTAGTAGTGATTAATGTTTCATTATGCTAATTCAGAAGAGTTTCTGTTAATGTGGGTTTTTGGAGAGTTACCATCATGGTGACAAGTGGTGGATGCGGCTTGGTTTGAGAGCAAGTACAACTGATTGCCTCAAATTTTTTGAGTTTTGCCAACTTATTTGGGTTTACAGTGTGTATAAACATGGTTATTTTGCATTTAAAACACATTTGGTTTATTAATACTATTGCATAAAACCAGTGTTGCCAAGTTAGCGATTTTGTCACTAGATTTAGTGACTTCCCCGCCCCTTTTGAGACTTTTTCCAAAAGTTTAGGGACAAATCTAGCAACTTCTTGGACAAACCTTATCTAGATTCTTATTTTGCCCACTGATCTATATTCATATTTATATAGATCAATGAATTTGCCATTATGATGTCATCTAGTGACATTTAGCTACCAGTTACTTTTAATTGAAAGCAGTTGGCAACACTGCATAAAACTTGTTTCATTTATGTATGACTGACAACTATACATAATTTTAAGTTTATTACTTTGTTAAAACTCTATCTTAATTTAGATTTGCAATTAAAATACATAAATCATAAATACAGGCCTACGTATATTGAGTGTTCCATTTGTGCATTATATTTAAAGTCCTCTAAAAGTCATACAAAAGCTTTGTGAAAGAAACAGACCAAAATTTGTTATTCATGGATATTCATCCCCTCCAGTGAGCTGTAAACTTGAGAGCTGGATCACTGAGTCTATTAGAATTTAAATTTTGGTTCTTTTCAATGAACAGTTTGGTCTGGTTGACAAACCGGACTGATCTGGTTCTCCATTCCAACTCATTGATCAGTTACAACAGATATGTGTTAACAGCTCACTGGAGGGGTGAATTATTAGTGAATAAATAGGTAACATTTTAGTTTAGGGTCCAGTTCTCACTATTAACTAGTTTCTTATTAGAACGCATACTAGGATATTGGTTTATTAGTTCTTATAAAGCACATATTAATGCCTTATTCTGCACGACCATATTCTACATCCCTTAATCCAATACCAAAACTTAACAACTACCTTACTAACTATTAATAAGCAGTAATTATGAGTTTATTGAGGCAAAAGTTGTAGTGAATAGTTAGTTCTGGACCCTAAACTAAAGTGTGACCAATAAATACTGTATATTTCTGTCTGTTACTCATTCAAAACTATCGTATTACTTCAAAAACTTGATATGGACTAACAAACTTTTGTGGCATTTTGGTCACAGGTACGAAACGACATGAGGGTGATTCAATGACAGAACTTTCAGTTTTGGATAAACTATTCCTTTACCATGGGGAACATTTCTCCTTCATTGCACATGCTTCCTCTGTAACCAGAAACCCAAATGAGAGAGAGAGAGCTAGTAAAAGAAGACATAATTGAACTACAGTGCTTTATCAAATATTAATCTTCATCTCGCCATCTCCTTCACAAATCATACACACTTTATCTACATTCAAATCAGGTGAACTTTGCTCAAGACTGTTCAACTGCAAATTATAATTTCTTCCTCATTTTGCTGCATTCTTGTGATGAGGTGCTGATTGCTGCTTTTTCACAGACAAAGTCACAATGTCCCTTGTCATCTTATTCCTACAATTAAAAACCAGTGAAGTGGGTTTGGCAAGGGGGAAAAGGTCAGCATTGGAAAAATGGACACAATTCAAGGAGTCAGGACCCCAGTTAATCGAGCTGCCATAATAGAGATAAAACTCCAATCCATCACTGATATACCATAGAAACATTTAGCATAGGATGACAGTGTGTTTGTACAACATTATCATTTGGAACTAATTGAGATTGCTAGTAGTGAGAGACCGCAATAATGATATAAACAATACATTGTTATAATTCTAGCTCAATTCATGTGTTTATTGAAATCTAATTATGGAGATGTCAGACACCAGCTTTTCAACTGACACCATTTATTCGGTACCTGCAGTGAATGGACAAAGAGTTCAGTGCTAATCAAAACACTGACAACCATATAGCAGTGTTTTACCAATTCTCTAATTAAACACAAGTGTCGTTTATTAGGGGAACCATCTCATTTTTCCTGATCTAAACGCATGCATCATAGAAAAGAGTATGTTCATTGCTAAAAAAAAGTCCCACCCAAACTATGGAAATTAAACTACAAATTAAACTACAAAAAGGGGTCATTCAGACGTACACTCTAAAAAGTCATTCAGGGGACCTGTTACCACAACTTAAGTTAAAATTCGAATTTATTTTAATTTAATTAAGTTGCAAACATGATTTTTTTGAGTTCTGTTGACATAATAATGTTGATTACTACATCAACTTAATATCGTCTGTAATTTAAACTCAAATTTCTGCGTTAATTGGCTTTTTATAAAAATTAGGTTGTAGTTACTTAATTAAACTGTCTTGATGACTTCAGAAATTAGGCAGTGGATTTCTAGTTCCCTGCATGTGTTATACTAGCATGTGCTATGATAGATGTATAAGATTAATTGGTTCCAGGGCTACAACTCTGGTAGTTGAAGCGACTTAATTTTTTTGAGTAATCAACTTAAAATATTGTGTTTATGCTACAAATTATTAAGTTCCTCTAACTCAATGTAGCTTGTTGGTTGAACGTGAATTCACTCAAAGTTGTCATAACTAAAAAAAACTGATGCAAACTGTTGTGTTAATTTTTTGGTGTTGTTGTTGAGCCAACACATTATTTTTTGTGAGTGTACTGTAACAACACCTATTTAGTATTCAGCACTTACTGACATTAGTTAACCACTTTTACCATTAACTAAGAATGAATAATAAATGCTGAATTAATGTTCATTCTTAGTTAATGGTAATTTCAACATTTACATTATTAAAATCAAAAGTTGTTTTTGTTAACATTACTTAATGCACTGTGAACTAACATGAACAAACAATAAAAGACTGTATTTTTATTAACTAACATTTACAAAGATTAATAAATACTGTAACAAATGTATTGCTCATTGTTAGTTCATGTTAGTTAATACATTAACAAATGTTTACAAATAAGACTTTATTGTAAAGTGTTACCTTTTTATTTTATAGTAATTTTATGAATTATTATTACAATTTAAAATACTGTTTTCTATTTTAATATATTTTAAAATGTAATATATTCCTGTAATGGCAAAGCTGAATTTTCAACAGCTTCAGTGTCACATGATCTCATGAAACATTTTTTTATTATTTTCAATGTTGAAAAGAGTTGTGCTGTAATCTAAATGTAAAATAATAATAATAATAATAATAAACATGCACAATTACATTACATGCAATATCCACTGATACTGATAAAATTAAAAGAAAATCTCCAGTAATGGCCCAGTAACCAATATAGAACCAATATCTTGTGCAGCCAATCAATCATATAATCATAATCAATCATAAACAAGGTAATTAATGTTTTAAAGCTAGAGAAGCATAAGCTATCTTTTTATATATTAAAGGGGCATTTGCTACTTATCCACATAAATCAAACTCATCTGCTCAATGACTGTTAGGCCTATATAATTTTCACTGTTGCTCAAATCACCAACTCTCAATGAAAACGAATGACTTCTATTTGTTTTGTTGCTGCAAACTGTTGTCAGTGGCATCAAATTAAATTGCCATGCTTTTTGGTGCTAGAATACTTGACAGAAATTATAAGGGACTTAAAAATATCACCTTTGACAAAGTAAACCAGTGTAGAGTCACAATGTGAAAAACTAAAACAGAACACGATTTATCAGTATCCTACGAGCAGTTTGCGAGGATAAAATATAACTTGTTTTTCCGCCGACACAGAACTGAGGAACTGCAAGTCTCAGATGTCTTCATGCTCCTCACACAGCAGTACACTAAAATAAAAGAGCCGTATCCTACTGCAAAGCTCATGTGGGATCAGGTGTTAACCCCTAGACTGACTAGAGCAAATAACCATTTACAGACCAGTACAGAGAGCCTGTTGAGTCATGAGCATCCGACTCTCAAAATTTGCAGACAAGAACAGTTCCGGTTCTTGTTGACAGGATTACCCTGGCAGAACAAAACTAAAGTCGAGCAATGGGGACTGCAAACAGAGTATCCAAGAGATGGTAAAATTATTCATGAAGGGCTTTACATTTAGGTTAATCTCTCATGATTTAAAGGCAACAGGAGCCTCCATATGAAGGGGAATACACAACCATGCTCAAGATGTTGAAGTGTCTTTATAGCACCATGTCAGGAATCCTGATGAAAAATGATATGTAGTGCTCTTGTATTCTAGTTGACTCTTTCCTTTGAACTTTGCTCTTATATATACAGCATTTACGTGTATCTACAGAACCTCTAATTATTCCCTCTGAGGCCCGTTAGTTCTTTGATGAACATATGCTATTGAATAATCCCATCCCAGTTGGTACTATAATTTTCTAGATTTCTAAATCAAGTGTATTCCAGAGAGTTTGACTGAGACTTGACTGTAAGATTCAATGGTGAAATCAACTTTATATTTTAAGTCAGTTCTTTTTTAATACATTTTTAATGATACTATGAGCTATTCTACAGTAGTTAGTAGATCCAATCCTGCACAGCGAAAAAAATACATAATAGCAAGCAGTATCCAGAAGGCTCACTTTTGCCAGTTTGCTGATTACGCTAATAAATGTGCATTTTTATTCGATGCAAGTATATTTAATCAAATTTTTTTTCATTCCAAGTATAGGCCTCCAGGTCCAGATGGAATCTGCAGACCTTTTATTTTTTCATTTTCTGCATTGATTTGGGAAAATCTGCAGAATTTAAATATTGTAAAATGTGTTAAACAGAGATGAAAGTATACGCTTATTGGTAGCTGAAAGCATTAGGAAATTGAAAAGATAAAAATGCAAGGAGTAGAGAATGTGCAGAATTTTGTGTATGATAGGCATTCCAATACAGACGAGATATCATTGTCAAAAAGTAATATATGATACGGTATACCCATTCCTTTTAAACAGTAGCACTTAACCCCAAAACTCCTAACAAACAAACCACAGTATGTTCAGATTACATTTCACACACAAACTAACTGTATAGAAGATTTAAGACAGAAAAACACACGTATATGATCACACCAAAACGAAGCACTGCCCTAACAGAACGTGACAGTTCCATCAACTGTACAGTACAGTTTGACTACTGTACAGACTAATGACACTTCAAAGATGCCTACCAACAAAAACATGACATCAAATACTCAAGCTGGTCAAGTATTCACTTCAATAAACCCACTATAAGCAAAAGCTAATTGAGAAAACCCACAAAAAAAAGCACATACCTAATTATTTGGCGTGAAAACCCTAGTTTAACATCTCCCATCCCTCTCTTTGCATAGCCTATATGTCACATATTGCTTAAAGGTGCAGTGTGTAAATTTTCGCGGCATCTAGCGGTGAGCTTGTGAACTGCAACCAAAGGCAGCTCACCCCTCCCTTTCGAAGCAAAATAGAGAAGCTACGGTGGCCGTCTGGCCGACACAAGTCAAAGATGTCATCGTCTGAGACAGCAAAGAGTACGTTAAGACTTGTCAGACTGTACGAATTTGATCCTCATGTCACACCGTGGGATCTCAGCTGTCCTATTTGTCAGACTGTACGACAGTCAAGACACGTTAAAAACGGACGTGCGCTTGAAAACTTGTCCGGAGTTTTACATCATCAACCCTCATACATCCGGTGACAGTGAGCTGCATTACACACGGGACTGAAAAGGTGGCTAACAAAGAAATCTCTAGCGTTCATTTTGATCACGGCTTATCTTGAAAAAGACAATTTGACGTTTGTCATAGAAGAAGTCACACTGCAGGACTGTGCGCCAAATCTTCCGACACTGCCAGAATTTCGTTGGAGGTAAAATTTGATCGCAACGGTCATTAATCGGCTGTCGGTAAACATGTCAAACTAGCGATCAGACTACAGATTTTTGCTTAGGATTATAGGAATCTTTCAGGATTCTCAAAATTTGTCTCAGACGACTAAATCGTGGCCAAAATCGCACAGTGTGCACCCGCCTTTAGCCAGTCAAGCAATGAGGTGTCTTCTTAATTCTAACAAAGAACTGCCTCTACACTGCGTTCCAAATTATTATGCAAGTGACATATCAGTAAGATTTCAGTACAATAAACATTCAGATTTGAGTTTTTCTAAGAAAATGTTTGTTTGTTTATTTATCCATGTCTTTTTAGATAACTGGTATCAATCTCAGACAAAATAATTTGCCAGATCTATGGAAACCCTACTTAGAGGTTGTTCCACATTATTAAGCAAGTCACAGTTCTCATGCAATATGGGGAGGAAGAAAGATCTTTCTGAAGATGAAAAGCATGAAATGGTGCAATGTTGTGCAAAAGGCATGAAAACAACTAATATTGTGTGAAACTGAATGGAGATTATCGAATTATCATAAGATTTGTGAGTGATTTAGAGCACAGCAGAACTCGGTCGGATAAAGGCTTATTAATGAAAGTTCCTGTCAAAAAAATTA
The DNA here is from genome assembly GCA_003731715.1 of Anabarilius grahami. Classification (NCBI taxonomy): domain Eukaryota; kingdom Metazoa; phylum Chordata; class Actinopteri; order Cypriniformes; family Xenocyprididae; genus Anabarilius; species Anabarilius grahami. The sequence continues at coordinate 807,397 of RJVU01073134.1, forward strand.
ATTGTATTAAAAGGGCAGCTATAAAAAAGCCAGTGTTGAGCAGCAAACAGGTATTTGAAGCTGCTGGTGTCTCTGGAGTCTCAAGAAGCTCTCCATGCAGGCTGGCAGTTGTGCGTAAAGATGCATTTCAGCCACTCCAAACCAAACCTCACAAAGAGAAACATTTACAGTGGGTGTAGAAATACATGAAGACTCATTTTAAATAGTTTTATTCACTGACTAATGCCGTACTACAATGGATGGTCTAAATGGATTTCTGGATGGTTGGTGAATGGCCACCACGTTCCAACAAGACTGTGACGTCAGCAAAGAGCTGGCGGGTGATGATTTGGGCTGGAATATTGGGACGTGAGATGGAAGGTCCCTAGGGCCTCTGAGGGTATTAAAATGACTTTTGCAAGATATGTGGAGTTCATAACTGGCCATTTTCAGCTATGGTATAAAAAGGAGGATAGTGCATAGTACAATGCACTATTGTACAATGCACTATGCACTATCCCATGCTGCAATAAAACACCACGGCAATAAAACAGTTTGAAAATGTATTTTTACACCCACTGTAGATGTTTCTCTTTGTGAGGTTTGGTTTGGAGTGGCTGAAATGCATCTTTATGCACAACTGCCAGCCTGCATGGAGAGCTTCTTGAGACTCCAGAGACACCAGAAGCTTCAAATACCTGTTTGCTGCTCAACACTGGCTTTTTTATAGCTGCCCTTTTAATACAATTAATTTTTTTCTTTCATTAATAAGCCTTTATCTAAACGAGTTCTGCTGTGCTCTAAATCACTCACAAATCTTATGATAATATGATAATCTCCATTCAGTTTCACACAATATTAGTTGTTTTCATGCCTTTTGCACAACATTGCACCATTTCATGCTTTTCATCTTCAGAAAGATCTTTCTTCCTCCCATACTGCATGAGAACTGTGACTTGCTTAATAATGTGGAACAACCTCTGAGTAGGGTTTCCATAGACCTGGCAAATTATTTTGTCTGAGATTGATACCAGTTATCTAAAAAGACATGGATAAATAAACAAACAAACATTTTCTTAGAAAAACTAAAATCCGAATGTTTATTGTACTGAAATCTTACTGATATGTCATTTGCATAATAATTTGGAACGCAGTGTAATAACCAGACGACTACTAGCACTACTTCTTCTTTGTGCGTATTCAACGTAGTGACGATGCAAGCTGCCTCTAAAAACACAGACGATTTAGAAGAACAACAACATAGTGATGAAACGCGCTCTGTTGAGTGTTTGTCCGTTTAGGGCTACTGTAGAAACATGCTGCCGCAAAATGACGACGTGACATGGAGGGGGGACCCGTGGTGTATGTAGATAGAATTGGCTCTTTCTAAGGTAATAAAAACAAATGGTTCATTATGTAAGGTCTTTATACACCTCTGAAAACATAGTCATGCAGGCTATATTATATTGCATTTCTTTCAGTAAATCCTCCCAAATTTTACACACTGCACCTTTAAAAGACTACACGCCATGTACAAATAGCTACACTAATTTGATTGGCTGATGAATGTGTATGATTGTGTGTATTATGAATGTAATCCAGACATACTACATTTGCCATGTTGTCATTATCATGTGACCTACCAGTTGCTTTGCTTCACTGCCATTCAGAAATTCTCTCCTGTGGCATCATGGGATTGTAAAGTGTCCAATCGTATGCACATTTCAGAATCTCGATGGAAGTAATCCGGGTACTTTTTGCCTACTCTTTTAAGAATACTGTGAAGTCTTATCACACACTATTTCTCGACCTACTATACAGTAGGGAAGAATGCGATTTCGGATGCAGCCTACCGTACCGTGTCCAAACCAGATGCGACACGCCATTAAAGGTATCTTTTCCAATCAGAGTTTTAGAAACGTTTTCTATTTTTCTGCAACATCGCGGCTGGAACAACAACACAATGTATGGCAAAGATAATCTCACGTACTGTAATGTGCTTTATGCATTGTTAAAAGCGTCTAATGTCCGTTTGAATATCATTTGGTGGTCTCAGCTTTGTTGCAGTACTGAAAGTAACAAATAAATGTTTTTGATTATGTAGCCTACTCATCCATTTAATGGGGCATACATCGCCCCCTAGAGTCCTTACAGCCATCACTAATAAGGAAGTCTCTGATTGGCCCTTTTAACAGTATTAAAGGGTTAGTTCACCCAAAAATGAAAATTCTGTCATTTATTACTTACCATCATGCCGTTCCACACCCGTAAGACCTTCGTTAATCTTCGGAACACAAATTAAGATATTTTTGTTGAAATCCGATAGCTCAGTGAGGCCTTCATAGGGAGCAATGACATTTCCTCTCTCAAGATCCATAAAGGTACTAAAAACATATTTAAATCAGTTCATGTGAGTACAGTGGTTCAATATTAATATTATAAAGCGATGAGAATATTTTTGGAGCGCCAAAAAACAAAATAACGACTTATTTAGGGATGGCCGATTTCAAAACACTGCTTCAGGAAGCATCGGAGCACAAATGAATCAGTGTATCGAATCTTCTGTTCGGAGCGCCAAAGTCACTTGATTTCAGCCGTTGGCAGTTTGACACGCGATCTGAATCATGATTCGACACACTGATTCATTTGTGCTTCAATGCTTGCTGAAGCAGTGTTTTGAAATCGGCCATTACTAAATAAGTCATTATTTTGTTTTTATGGCGTAAAAAAATATTCTCGTCGCTTTATAATATTAATATTGAACCACTGTACTCATAAGAACTGATTTGAATATGTTTTTAGTACATTAATGGATCTTGAGAGAGGAAATGTCATTGCTCTCTATGTAGGCCTCACGGAGCCATCGGATTTCAACAAAAATATCTTAAATTTTTTTCCGAAGATTAACGAAGGTCTTACGGGTGTGGGACGGCATGAGGGTAAGTAATAAATTACAGAATTTTCATTTTTGGGTGAACTAACCCTTTAATATCAATACACTAAATAGCCTAGTTTAGACTATAGTAAATTAATAATAATAATAATGAATAATAGTATATCTATTTTACACTTTAAAAGATTAATTGTTTGAGTATTTTTTTTTGAGTAATTTGAGTATTTCAAATAGAATTTGAAGATTGAATTTGAGGGGAATGTCCTTAATTGTCATGAAAATAATGTCACAATGAAATAAACTTTAATGGTCCTAAAACAGCATTCTTTTTGCTTATGTAAAATATGATTTCATATTAATTTCTGTTGATTTGGGTATGACCTTGACATTGTCTTGACATGTTTCAGGAAGTGGAATTTGTGCTCTGGTAATGCAAGGTACTGTATGTAGTAGTCTACATCTATTGCATTTAAATTATGATCTTGTGTCTCCCATTTGTCACTGAAATGTGTTTGTGTTGTCAAGAAGCTCCAGTGTATTGAAGAAGCTCTTTATAATCATGCACTTTGATGTGTTGCCTCACCTTTCCTTATACCTTTGAGCTTTTGTCTTTCCCCCTTTCCTGTTTATGCCTCGTTCTGTAATCCATCCATTATAGGTCTCATTTTGTCTCTGTTTCTTCCTTTGCCAGGCGTTCCTCTCGAGAGCTTGGATTTGCTGCTTGGTTTTTCCTTCCCATAAGCTTCTACAAATGGTCCTACCAAGTGGATTTGAAGAATTCCCTCTTCTCAATACCTGACCTTGAGTTTGTTCTTTACTGCCACTGTTTTTGAAGTGGAGGGAACAGTTCTCTCTCTCTCTTGAAGTTTTCTATAACCCTGGAAGAATGGATAATGATCTAGTTCTTCTGATTTTCTATTAGTGCTTCTGTACATGTCGCTGCATGTGACATGGCCTCTATTTCACCTTGCAAAGGATGTGATTGACGGTGGAGCTGAGAATTTCTTCTTATAGGAAAAATATATTTTTTGTCTACTTCCAGCTCATTTCCAATGCATGCAGCTTCCTTTGTAGGCGAAAGCTTCCTGCTACCTTTATTTCACAGATGATTTACAGAGATATGTCATATATAAATAGTTTTTTTTCTGTCTTTCTTGCTTTTCTGTCATATATGTGGCTGCATCTCCTATTGATTGATGGAATAAATTCTTAATATAAACGATAAGCTTTTGTCAGATTTGTTCCTCTGTGCCACACGAGATATCAGCACTGCAGAAACCTGTGTAAAGCTCATTTTTTATTCTTCACACTTAGTCGGCTAGCTTTTTATTTATTTCCTTTTGAATGATTTCATTTCAAATTGTTATTATTTTTTGATTGCTTTTTTTCTTGCAAACCCTGGCCTAGGAGCTTTGAATGAACAAACTAAGTGAGTAACAAATACACAAACAACCTGGATATTGGTATAATGTCTCAAAGTTAGCAAAACCCTCAATTCTTCATACATGTTCTGATTAAAAGTGTTGGGAAATGTTACTTTTAAAATTAATGTTACACTGAACTATAATAGAGAATAAGAAGAAAAGGTTCTACTGTATAGAAAGGTTTTGTCAGGCACTTCATATACAACTTTTAGCGATTCTCATCATAGGATCATTTTATAGATTTAATTATAGTTCATTAATTTAGTTTTATTTCATTTTTTATTTTGATGATTTTTTTTTTATTAAACAGATCATAAACACTTTATCACTACAAAAAATTAAAACAAAATTGTATAAATAATGTTATGAGATTAAAGGGTTAGTCCACCCAAAAATTAAAATTATTAATTCGTTCATCTTCGGAACACAAATTAAGATATTTTTGATAAAATCCGATAGCTCAGTGAAGCCTCCATTGCCAGCAAGTTAATTTCCTTTTTCAATGCCCAGAAAGGTACTAAAGACGTATTTAAAACAGTTCATGTGACTACAGTGGTTCAATCTTAAAATTATAAAGCGTCGAGAATACTTTTTGTGCGCCAAAAAAACTAAATAACGACTTTATTCAGAGTTTTGGGGATCAATACAATATCTAGTGATGGGCGATTTCAAAACACATGCTTCAAAGCTTTACGAATCTTTTGTTTCGAATCAGTGGTTCAAAGCGCCAAAGTCACGTGATTTCAGTAAACGAGGCTTCGTTGCGTCTTAAGTGTTTCGAAATTTCATTAGTTCATGTGACTTTGAAACAAAAGATTCGTAAAGCTTCGAAGCTTCATGAAGCAGTGTTTTGAAATCGCCCATCACTAGATATTGTTGAATAAAGTATTTATTTTGTTTTTTTGGCACACAAAAAGTATTCTCGTCGCTTTATAATATTAAGGTTGAACCACTGTAGTCACATGAACTGTTTTAAATATGACTTTAGTACCTTTCTGGGCATTGAAAAAGGAAATGATCTTGCTGGCAATGCAGGCCTCACTGAGCCATCGGATTTTATTAAAAAATATCTTAATTTGTGTTCCGAAGATGAACGAAGGTCTTACAGGTGTGGAACGGTGAGTAATTAATGACAGAATTTTCATTTTTGGGTGAACTAACCCTTTAATATTTAAAATATACATTTCTGAATATAGAAATAATAAGTCTACTTTTAAATGGGAAATTAAAACTGCCAGTTGATGGCGGAAAGTCTTAATGATTGAGTCACTGAATCATTCATTAAAAATGGCATTTAGTAACGAAGTAAGTGACTCCCTGCATCCTAATGTTCATACCCCATCCACCCTAAGTGGTATTGAATATTACTAATGTCACATACTATTTAGGATGGATAGTGTGCACATTGAGACGCAGGCACTGTTTTTTTATGGGTGGCTCATTGAATCGTTGACTTGCCCGAATAGTTCAAAAACAGGGATTCATTCAGAAACTAAACACCTGCTGTGTATTGCTCGGAGAAGCGCAATAGTCTAGAAACGAACAGTGGGATCGCCAGTATTTTGAAGCTTTAGTATTGCGATACTTCTCTTGTACCGGTATACTGTGCAACATACCCATTTTTTCCTAGTGATAGATCAGTGGTTACAATATTGTGTTACTCATTATAAAAAGGAACTGATTGTGTTAGCCTACTTCAAGCTGTGTCTAATTTTGAGTTCTGAAAGTTAGACTTTTTAAACAACATATAAAACTATTTTATCTCAAAAGATCAAGGAAAATGCATTTTTCATGATGTGACCTCCACTATGTGACTGAGAAATAAATATAGAGGACCTTAACTTTTATAAAACCTCCAACTCAAGGCATTTTCAGACAAAAAACTTTTTTACCCAGGGACTGAAACTCTCCTGACTTTTATCTTTTATTTGATACCTAGATTAAACCTGTATGCTAGGAAAAGAAAATCTTTAAATAAATGTACTTGTGGAAACAAACCCCATATGAGAGAGTACTTTGTCTTCCAGATTCCTCCTGAGCTCTCTGATTTGATTTCTCGGGATGCTTTTGTTTCTGACATTTTCTAGAAATAAAGTGGCAGCTCAGGCGCTTTGTTGGAGAAACACCTGGCGCTGAGAGAAAACAAACAAACACAATAAAAACGGAAATGTTCCAATCAGACAGCTAAAAAGACACAAATTAGTCAAATGATATATGAGTAGCTTTCATCTGCTCTGTTTTCCCCCATATTCTTCTACCAGGTTTCTCTCTGTGGTGGTTTTAAATTGTAATAATATTTCACAATATTACTGTTTTACTGTATTTTTGATCAAATAAATGCTGCCTTGGTGAGCTGCGTTGTAAGAGACTTCTTTCAAAAACATAAAAAAAAAAACCTGACCCTTTTTTTTTAAAGGTATATATTGCATTATCATGTTCTTTATGCAATATATAGCTTATGTATTTTACTGGATATTACACACACATTCAGATATTTTTATATTTTTAAATATTTGTCTTTAAGGTTTGTTGTTTCACAGCTCAAATTAGACATCTGGGCATTGTGTATGAAAAAGACGGATTATGAGCATCATGGGGGCTTTTGATTACTTTAGCCCCCAAACCATTCAAGATAACATTGATTTATGTGACCGAGTAGAAAATATGTGTTTTCTATAGCCTGTGGGAGAGAAATGAGAAGAGAAAGGGGACCCCGTTGAGGATTAATAGGGAGTGCTATCATCTGTACACAAGTTTGCCCCAGTCTCCAATCTGGAATCTAACTGCATGTGGAAAAAGCACCAGAAATAGATGGATCCTCGCTGCCACTTAACAGCCTACAGTTAAAATAGCAGGCACCCATGAGATCAAATCCCATCAGTGTTATTTATTTACAGTATTGTAGGTTCAATAGCTCATGGTTGAAGTCCCGAAGGTTTATTCAGTGTAAATGAACATACACCTATCTAGTCTGTGCCTTAGCACATGGAAAGACATATTTTATGCAATATTTCCAATACCACAACATCTTCCATGGTCTAACAGAGAAATATCACAAGTATTGTGAAGATTTCATCATCAGTAGCTTATGTCAATGGCTATCACTTGGGCAGCTGTGTCGTTCCATTGCTATTGATTTTTGAGAATTTCATAGTTGAAATGAGAGACATATTAAAATTCTGACCATACTGAAGTTCTTGGTGTCAGCACCAATCCAAACCACCTTTTTTTGCAGTGGAGAAGCTCTTGATGACTATACAAATAGTCAATAAATTTGACTTGAAGTAATGTTTTTTTTTTTTTTTTTTTTTNTTTTTTTTTTTTTTTTTTTTTAATGAATCCTTAAAAAAAAGTATCAGTTTCCCAAAAATCATTGTGGCTGTGAATTTTGCACTTCTCACAGTTCTAATTAGTTTATGAATGGAATGGAGTTCCATTCAGTTCTTGCCCTTGAAAATTAGAAAATACCAAAGAAAGAAAGAGAGCAGGAGAAAGATTGAAACCGAGAGAGAGGGGATTTATTTTTTTCTCTTTGAACGAGTATGACATTGAATCAGTGCTCTGCTTCGATTCGTCTCTTGTTTATCACAATGGACTCTATTATGAGATTGATCCACTGGCCACAGTGAAGCACTAAAGCACTATTTAAAGAGAGTCGAGCTCCTTTCTGTGTTTATTAATTGAGGAAGCTTCACAGCTACGTAAACAACCTGTTTGTTCGATGTTAACCTTGTGTATTCTTTGAGATTAAAGTCATTGCCTCTCAATTCTGTTCTTCTGTTTTTACTTTTTTTTGCCGTCTCTTTGTTCTCGGCAGTTTACCATCAGATATCCATTCAGTCGGATCCACTTTGTTGCTTATTCTGGCCATGAATTGCCCCTTTAGAGATTATTTGACTAACATGTACACTAAAGCGACCAACCACAGTTAATTTTGTTTTAATGTAATGTTAAAGGCTTTTTGTCTGAAATATTTGCTACAATAATAGATTGACTAACAAAAATAAATAATAAAAGTGTTGCGTGAAATGCTTTACTCAAATGAATAGATGAGCTCAAAGGCAGTGTCACAGAAACAAGCTAAAATAGAATAATTGGTTTAGTATTGTTTATTTTATTGTATTATTATTTTTAATATCACATTTGCTTTTGCACACATTATCTGGTTTATAAGATTTAGAGTATGGGGTAGGCTATAGCTGCATCCGAAATCGAATACTTCTCTAGTATATAGTACACAAAAAACAGTATGCAAACAGAGCAGTATGTCTGAATTCATAGTATTGGAGTAGGCGAAAAGTACCCGGATGACTTGCTACTTCTGGTGAGATTCTGAAGTGCGCATACGATGGACACTTTACTATCCCATGAGGCCACAGAGGAGGATTTATGAATAGAGTTGAAGGGACGTAGCTGACGCTTGTAGGTCATGTGACAGTAACAACATGGCGGATGTAGTACGTCCGAATTCATTCATACTACTCGCATTCGTACTATATAGTACGTACTTTTTTAACAATCGTGAAGTAAATTTAAATTCAAATGTAGTACTTACTCAACGGTACACGATATTGGACGCAGCCTATGTTTTGTTCGTTACAAACTTGATCGAACCTTTAGCGCCACCTACTGGACATTCATTTCCGAACTGCCGCCTTACATTTATTCACTTCTATTTACATTAAAAAACAATGTAATAAAATATTGGCACCGTCACGTTCATCTGTATTAGAGGGAAAATGAACTCACTTTTAGCACCCCTCAGTGGACATTTCAGTTCGGAAGTGCCGTGGTACATGACAGGTAATGTGTGATATGACTTTTTTTCCCGATCAGATCGTACTGGCTTTAAAGGAAAATTCTGACATCATTTACTCACCCTTATGTTGCTGTTATTTTCCCGTAGAACGCAAAAGAAGAATTTGGAAAAATCTTTATGCATTTCTGTTGTGCATATTTGGGCCATCGAATATTTAGTAGGCTACAACAACGCTGTCTCATGACCAATTCGTACGTATTTTACAAGGTTGCTAATTCATACGACTTCATTTGTACGAATTCGTGATCCCTAACCCCGCCCCTAAACCTACCCGTCACTGGGGTTTAGACAAATCGTATGAATTTGTACGAGTGAGGTCGTACGAATTAGCCATCTCATAAAATATGAATTGCCGTGAGATTGGTCTGGCTATAATGACTGCTGTATGACAGCCAGTAAATATAATTATTTGTAAATACATAATGCATATTATCCTTTACACATGCTATTAAACTATAAACTGTATAAATTCATAATTGATTTATGATTTAATGATCTACATTACTACTTTTTTCAGTTGTGATTCAAATGTTTTGCAATGACTTCACATTATAGTCTCAGACACTTTTACTATGTTGCTACTTGCTGTCTGTTCTGAAGAATCACCACCATAATGGAGTTCTGTATGTACTTTAACCAGGCCTTAACTCTCCGAATATCAAAACTACTCTTTTAATGATAGGCCTACCCATGGCTAAAACTGATTCATCTCTGTGCTAGGAAAAGAGAGAAAAATCGAACAGCATAAAGGGAATGGATATAGAGTCTCTTGCTTTTGATTGAAAGTATAACAGTGTACTAGAATTAGGAAACTGATAGCATCGTATATCTATAACCTGTGATCAGTAAACAGGCTGGTTCTTCACAGAGATAAAGGGATTTTCACAAGAAAGAAATTGAATATGTCAGATTTGTATTGAGATCAGGATTAGTTATCGTCACTGCGGTAATATGTGGAAACATGTGATTGTGATTATGTCAAAGGATTACAACAAACATAGGCATATCTAATTCTGGTAACTGGCAGTTATGATTAAAATATGAGTTCCTAATGAAATTATAATTGCACTTTCCTGCGAATAGGATACTATAACATAATAAAAAAATCGGAACCAGCGCGGCAAGATTCTCTGGAGTCTGTCAATAATTATCAAAAAAAGTTGAAATTTCGATTTACTGTCTCTAAGGGCCGCCAAAATGGTCAAAGTGGGCGGAGCCACTTTTAAGAGTGTAAGAGCTCATTCTGTGGTTGCGTAAAAAAGGAAGCGGTGACTGGCCACTTGGTGTAGCTATAACATGGAAAAAAAATTAAAATGGCTATAACTACGCAACCCTAAGTCTGATTGACTTGAAAATTGGCATGTGGTGTCTTTGTCCAAAGTGGCAAGATCGCATGTGAGGACATTCACATATCTCGAAAAATGTGGCCAGAGGCGGCCAATGAAATTTGAGCAGCTATCAGACAACGTCAACGGAGGCCGATCTGACTGAAATTTGCTTGGCCTGTTTGACTCACCAAATTCGAAAGAAATCGGCTCCCCGTCGGGTCACGTGCGTAAAGGATTATATATCACACGATTTTTCACACACGCCCACGATGTTCATACCTCTAGGACCACCTCTGTCAATCAAATCATTCATTAAATATTGGAGATTATTAAAAAAAATAAATAAATAAAAATCTTTCGCAAACTAGTCCTGGTTTTTTGTCTCAACCTCAATAACTGCCAAAAAGCTTTAAAAACCATATATTTCCTTTGGTAAATTGCCTGTATTGGCTGTAAATGGTCTTTTCCATCTATAATCAAGATGGTTACAGGCTTGCTAATTAAAACATTATACCTTTTTACACATGTGCTTAAAGACCTTAAAGCATTTGAACCCCGATAACTGCTATATTTATAATAATTATTAATTTTATAAATTGTGTTTATTTACTTTTAATGTTTATTGCTAGGAAAATGACACAAATCAAGGTTTCAAACTTTTTGGTGCAGACCACAAAACCGGTGTAGACCATTATAGTTTTGTTGTTTAGTATGTTGCTATTTTGCAGTGCAGTTTGTAAAGGAATACTTGTTAAGTTTCTTCTTCCAGTGTATTTTGGTATCATCTTTATTCATTTGGAATACAGTACAATGTCACAGGTGGATACATAGATTCTGTGCACTCTGTAAACACACTTCACAAGGTGAAATGAATGTATAATGTTATACATTGACCCTCCTCAGAGAGCATAAGTCGCACTAATAAACATATGTATGGCACATTGATTATCCACATTTAAAAATAGTAATGATAGTTCATCCCAAACAGAAGATGATAGGAACATCATAGAAATGTCATCACTGTAAACAATATTCTATATGATCTTTAAATTAAAAAAAATAAAAAAAACAGCATAAGGCAAAGTAAGAAATGTCACAGGACAACATTCAACACGCTTGACGTCTCAAGTATCGAAACAGGCCAAAGGACGGCCAAATAATTGTTTACATAAATTAAGTGTGAGCAGAATTTGTGCGCATGTCTCTTTAGAAATACACAGAAATGTGGCTCACATCTCGAATAAAGTCTATGTCATATATTGCCATCTCTTTAACAAAAATAATGAAGCTCTACATGTACAAACATAAACATCTTGATAATTCATGTAATACAAAAAATCTGGATATAATAGAAATGACTTCAATGTAAAATTACTAAAAATCTTGGATACTAAAGTGCTCTACAGATAATAAACAACTGGTCTCTATGATTAATGAGAAAAGAGAACCCTCCTCTTTTGCCCAATCGTGTACAAACCAACACTCTCATTAAAATCCACAGTTATATGTTTGTCAAACCACATTTCCTATAGTCGCTTTCATGTATTGCTTCAATATATTCTCAATATTTCCTCTTCAGGAAAGATGACACGAACAACAAACCTCATAAAAATGTATGCTTTTTTTAGATACCCTTTTTCATGATGCCAAGTAGACATGAAATACTTGATATACTAATAATGATATACTATATGCTTTAGTATGTAATGTACATTATAATGAACCTTATAGTCCCAATTAAAAATGGAACGTAAGATTCATATACAGGTGTCCCCAGTAACAAGCATAATGTTTGTCTTTTATAAGAACTGTTCAAAGAAACTTTTAAACAAAATATATGTCTTGTTGACAGCAAGCAGAGCAACATCAAGAATGCATCTGTTTGAATTTCATTTGTCTTGGGTCATTTGCCAACATTCTCAAGAGAAAAGTAAATAAATTATCTTTACCGGTGTTGGGGGGGTAACGCATAACAAGTAAGTTATGAGTTATGTAATCAAATAACTATTTTGTTCCAAGTAACTAGTAAAGTAACGCATTACTTTTAAATTTACAACAGAATATCTGAGATACTTTTCAAATAAATATGTTGCTTTGTTTTCCCATTTATTGACTGACTGACACCTCTCCTGCCCCATGTTGAGAAAAACATTTGGCCTTTACATTTGCCAAAAAAATTTTTTTAAAGCTGCTGTCCATAACTTCTATAGTTAAAAATGATCCAAAATCAATTTTTGAGCATGTACATAACCAGCCAGTGTTCGATCCCGATTCACAATGGTAAGCTTGTAATAATGTTTTATAATTCGGGTGGTACTGGTGGGTTTTCGCAGGAAATTCGAGCATGTCAACATCTGTTTACATAAAGAACAAGTCCCAGCTAGTAGGCTACATCGCATGTGAGGTCATTTATAGCCTTTTCTCACAGCAGCTGCAATAATTAAACTTATCATTTTGATGGTGGATTGTATGGTATGACAAATTAACGTTAAAGATTAGACTGTACAGAAATTTTAATCTACAGGTAACGCTAATACATACTAAATACACATAGTGACGCAATGCTGATGTTGTTAACATTAACAATTTGAGAACAAAGTATAACAATAATAATAATTTGCATGGTTTGACGTGATCCGAGCTAAGCGATAGTTAGATTTAATCACCATTGGCAGCACGGTTTATTGTAATGCTTTTTTTTCCTAAGTTGATCAGAACAAAAGTGGCAGACATGTTACTTACTTGTTCAGATGACATTTTCCAGTGAAATTCTTACTTTGGTCATACTTCAAGACTACAATCTAAGATTCCGAAGGACAGTTTCCACACCGATGCGATGACTAACAGCAAACATTAGATTCATCCGAGGCACAACCCACGTAAAGATGATAATTCTGCAAACAACTGCAATTGCAGGTTTCAAACAGAGATGGCGACAAAGAGGCAAAACTTACGGACTGCAGCTTTAAGTAATACGTAAAATGATTAGTTACTTTTTTAGGAAGTGATGCAATATTGTAATGCATTACTTTAAGAAGTAACCTTCACCAACATTCGTTCTCGCTGCATGGCAAGAATTGTTTTGTCAGGTAACCTAAAAATTTGCTCCATGTCGTAACACCTTGAATTTTTTCAAGGGGTTTTTATTCATGTCAAAAATTAATAATAAAGTAATTTTAAGCCTTCAAGCAACTGGTCTAATTTACGTCAAAAATGTAATTTAGTTTAATATTAAATTTAAAAAAATTATCATTAAAGTCAAATCTTTTTAATCTGATTATAATACATTATAACCACAGAAGTATTTTTAAGGGCTAGAGCAAGTAGAAATAGATCCTTAAGGTATTTATAGTGTGATAAATCTGAAAGCATTCAACAAGGCTCTGCTTTTGTTGCATTTCTTCTTTTCTTTTCTTTTCTTTTCTTTTCTTTTCTTTTAAATGAGCAGCTATTGTGAATTATTAATTCTGTTGGATCTGATTTACTAAGCACAAATAAAACTCTGGGGCATACAGGGTTACCAGCCAATCCGGTAATGATATAATGAGAATTTCCTTATCAGCTTGTGCTAGTCTTAAACAATAGGCTATTCTCTGGTTAAAGCGATTGCAGCTTGGAAACATTATTAGCTTTCCCTTTTCTATAAATGAATGCGTAATTGTGCCTGTATAATGGGGGATACCTGTACATTGTTGTCCTGTGACTCCTCTTTGACTGTCACTCGATGGTAGTGCCTGTGTGCGTGCTGAGACGGGTGTTTCCATCCATTGCATATTTCATTTATACCTGGACATCCAAATGTAAGAGTTTCATGGTGCTGTAACTAACAGCTAAATCAATTCAGGCCCTGGGCAGAGTTGAAAACTAATGGAAAATGCCCTTTAACGAATGACACACTAACAGCTGATACATATTCAAACCCTGACATTCATATTTTAAACATTATTCACACCTTAGATACTCTGTTCCGTGATCATCAAGTGAACCTGCTCACAAACGTATTATGTTTCCCAGGAAAACACTGAACGATGTCACAAATGGCACATTCATATGGACACGTGAACAATATATTTTGAAATAGAGGTGAAACACTGATATACCACAGTGTTTGCTCTCAGGTTATATTAATACACATATTCCTAACACTGCAAATGAATAAAAACATCATGATCATCCATTTAGGTTAGGCGATAAGCTTAAATGGATATCGATTTGGTTCAAAAACGACCATTAAATCATTTCCTGATATGTCAGAAATCAAATACTCCTTTTATCCTGTGTCTTACGTAATCATTTGGTATCATTTCCTGTCAGTCGTGTCATTTCAATTCAAAAGCTCCTAATTATCACCTCTACGTGATAACTACAGTGCAAATGTTTGCAAAAATGTAAGTTACATTTGCACCGATGAGCGTTGTTGATCATTCAAAACAGTGAGCCTGAAAATGCTTAGAGTATTTCAGGTGAAAAGAAAATCATTTTTATCCATGTACTACAAACCTCTTAATACTGTATGTCACTAGTGGTATAACATGACTTTTGGGTTGTTTCACGCCCCCTTTGATCATATAGAGTACTACTACAATCATCTCAGGCATGTGCAACAGGTAAAAATCCACGATAGTTACTCGACAAACACAAGACTAACATTGCATGACATGAGCATGCCCTAAACAGCCCTTATTCTCATGCAAAGGGAACAGTATACTGGATGTAAAATGTCAGAAACGGCCTCCGCTCCATATCCAAAACTCTTCACATGTGTGAGACGGGTCTTTCTCCGGAAAATTTGCATTGGGATCTGATATATAGGTGAATGGATGCACAGCTGAGCTCTACTGGTGCATCCAGGCTATTGTAAATCCATGCATCGTCATGCACTGAAGAGTAGGATCCTCAGTTGGAGATGTCCATGCGGCTAAACTCACCCAAAACATACTGAAGAGGGAGAGAGCGGTTTGAAGGGGAAACTTTTTTTGAGTCCATTACAGTATAAACTTCTTCTTTCTCTCTTTTAATGTACTTTTCATTGCGGGTAAGACACAGTATGTGTGCGTTTATATATTTGTCTGCGTTACGTTTTGAAACAGTTGTCAAATATGAAAAACTCTGTCCAGTGGAAGCTGTAGCTCGTCTCAAAAATATTTCAGTTACAACATTTGGATTTCACGTAGATAAAATGAACTTTTCAGTTGCTCCAGTTTGTGTGTGCATGTATGCGTGTTTTTTTTCTTTTTTAGCCATTTTTGTCACTGTCTTATATTGGATTGAATCTACGTTGTGAGCGGTCCATACGTTACTTCATGCCACTGCGAAGCACCTGATTGGCTGCAATGAGCATGACACTGATGATGAAAGCAATCGCGAAGGCGCAGATCAGACTCTTCCGTACGCATGTTTGCTTCACCTGCTGAGTTGGACTCTCCGCTGAAGAAGCAGAGGGAAACAAATAAGAGAAGGAGAAATAAGACAAGGTTTGGAGATGATGAATTGAAATTAAATGTAAAATGTGTGAAAGTTTCAAAAGTGTTTGAAAAGATAGTAAACATTACTGGATGCTTCGCAAAAAAAAACGGTTTGTAAATATGTAGGACTACAAGAAACCACAGCTCTGTTCTAAAAACTAGCGAGCTGCCTACCTAGACAACCTTTTTAGGAGGCATAGGTAATTTCATGATCCATGAAAGATGGCAGGTAAAATTAAGGGAAAGGTCAATTAGAAATGTACAGTTAGTACTGAAAAGTGATAAAAAGTTTAATTAAAAATTGAATTAAAAACATTCAATTATTTTTCAAGAAATATTTAAACCAAACATTTAATTGAGTTAGTCTCTTTCATGTTCTGTAAGAAGCACTATTTATATGATGTCACACATACACTATTCGTTCATAAGTTTAGGGTCGGTAAGATTTTTTAATGTTTTCAAAAGAAGTATCTTATGCTCATTGAGACTCCATTTATTTGATCAAAAATGCTGTTAAAACAGAAATATTGTGAAATATTATTACAATTTAAAATACATTTTTTCTACTTGAATATATTTTAAAATGTAATTTATTCCTGTGATGTCAAAGCTGAATTTTCAGCATCCAGTCTTCAGTGTCACATGATCCTTCAGAAATCACTCTAATATGATGATTTACTGCTCAAGAAACATTTCTTATTATTATCAATGTTGAAAACAGTTGTGCCGCTTAATATTTTTGTGGAAACTGATTCATTGTTTTCAGGATTATTTTATTTACTGTTGCTTTTAATCACTTTAATGCTTCCTTGTTGAGTTAAAGTATTAATTCACATAAAAAAAGAAATGTATACTGACCCCAAACTTTTCACCAGTAGTGTATGCCTAGTTCAAGATATTAGGATTTTTTGGGTCTCCTCCAAAATTCCAATTGAACCCCTCTATATATACACCTAACATAATTAATCAAGATGATGGAATCATGATTTTGACAGGAAAATAATAATAATTCTACTTGTATCTCAGCCAGAGCTGTGCGTTATGAAAAAAAAAAAAGAAAAGAAAAAAAAAATCATTCTTACTGTCAATGTCAACCTGGCAGTCCTCAGGATTTTCGATGTGATTCTCCTCTGTCATGATGATATTCTCAATGTCCTTCATTGACAGGTGGTCACAGAAAGTGTCATATAAGAGTCTCTTCAGCTCTTCCACAGTCAGCTTCTGCATATCACACTAAAAATAGAGACAAAGCTGTATAATTTCATTCTGAAATTCTTTATGCGATCTTCAGTTAGTCTAAATGCATTACTTTACATTAATATATTCAGTAGATGCTTTTATGCAAAGAGACTTACCTGGCATTAAAGGTACATTTTTATCAGTTCATGCATTCCTTGGGAATTAAACCCATGGCCTTGGTGTTGCTAACGTCATACTCTACTGTTTTGGTCAAAAGTACAAAAGGATATTCAATTTTAAAAAACAAAAAACAACAACAACAACATGATTTTGTCTTTCAGGATTTAATTGGATCATTAAAAGTGTAAAAATGTTTCTTTACAATAATATGAACTGCTGGCCAAGAATGTGTAGTAAGAAAATATATAGGGTTGATTTTGATATCTGTGCACACATATTAATAGAACTGAACTCATAATTAAACAGAGAGACGTTTAAGAGGGAGACCCCTGTAGCTATTTGGGGTCAAACACGCTGTTAAAAAATGCACCAGCAGCGAGCTGAGATTAGAGAAGCACACCCTTTGGGGGAATCACCATATGGCCCTTACAAATGATATTCTGCTCTTCTCACTTGGAGACTTGCAGTGGAAGAGACTCGTTATGAAATCTATTAATGAATATTGCTTAAAGTCATCATGTCACATAGCAATATATCTGCATTGAAGTATATTCAGATTTGTAGAGTTGGTAACACTTGTGGACATTCTACTAACTATAAGCAACTTATCATTTGATTTACTCATCATACATTAACTCATTTGAGTATTAGTAGACTGTCTGCTTAATATCTGCTTACACTTTATTTTTATGGTCCCTCAACAGACAGACCTTCTACTGACTATAAGTATCTTTGTAACTACATGTCAACTTATTCTACAAACCCAAACCTTAACACCTAACCCTAACAGTCTTTTAACAGTCTACTAGAGACTACTAATACTCTAATAAGAGTTAGTTGACATGTAGTTGCAAAGTTAAAAGTAACATTTTTATGAATAATGCAATGTTGTGAGAACATGAACGTGAACAAATGTGAACGACGCTCGGGACAGTTGACAACCAGTGCCGTTTCATCACAAAAGTTTAAGCCTTGCCAATTTGAATATTTAAAGGTGCAATATGTAAGAATTTTGCAGTAAAATATCCAAAAACCACTAGACCAGTGTTATATATTTTGTTCACTTGAGTACTTACAATATCCCAAATGTTTCCAACTATTTGTAAATCTTGAGAAAATTGCAATTTTAACCAAGGCTCCGGGACGTGTGAGGAGTCGCCTGTCAATCGCGTCATACCTGTGTTACCCTCGGTTTCCGGTATTATTTAAACCATGGAAACACCAAAGATGCTTTAATAAATTACATGTTTTAATAGACAAGGTAACAACTGTTTTGATATATTTATAGACAGAAAACGAATTATTGTTATATAGCTCAACACATTTAGTCTTATTGTTTAAATCAAATTTTCTTGATTTTTTGCGAGTACCATGCTTTACCATGCCTCAGAGAAAAACACTATTTTGTGAAGTAGCTAATATAGCATAATCAGATGCAGCTTTATTGTTAGTAACAGTAATACAGCATTTTCTCCATCATACAATACGTTTTAAAATTAATTGCATGCCATTTATCAACACAAGCCATCCAGCATTTAATATGATATTCTAAAATCGATCTATCTTACTGCAGTGTGTCTCAAACAAGTGTCTCACAGCAGCCGCC
Organism: Anabarilius grahami; assembly: GCA_003731715.1. Taxonomy (NCBI): domain Eukaryota; kingdom Metazoa; phylum Chordata; class Actinopteri; order Cypriniformes; family Xenocyprididae; genus Anabarilius; species Anabarilius grahami. The sequence continues at coordinate 826,270 of RJVU01073134.1, forward strand.
GAGCGAACGCATATCATTTTCAACACACTCAAATGTATCTAATATGATAAACAGAGCTGTGTTACCTCATACTCACGACCGGAAAAGTGGAAGCAGCGCCGGCAACTGTGGCATAATAAAAGTTCCGCTGCTCCTGATGCGTGTGTTTCACAATTGCTCCAGCGGCCTCGTTCAGCTCCCACAACACTCGGTCCTGCTCTGCTTCATACTACAGTAACGTTAATAATCGCATTCATGAACATGATTTCTTCCCGAGTCCTATCCCGATTCTTTTCCACCGGCTGTGTGGTGAAGACCACATGTCCCAAGATTCTGCTCTCAAACTTGCAGTCATCAAGCTACGCCTTTGTTTTGAATAGGCCTCTAGCGACCTCTAGCGGACAGAAAATATTACATATTGCACCTTTAAGCACAAGACGTGAAAGAGAACTCAGTTCGTACTCACACGCTGTTTGGGAAGGTTTCTGTGCGCAAACATCCAAAGAACATGCCCAGAAATCCGTGTCTCAGAGAGCGCACAAATACTGAATTGAGTTCTCTTTCGTATCTTCTTGTGCTTGAACAGACATATTCAAACAAAATTATGTCAAAATGCCTGTATTGGCGAGTATCCTTGTAAACATAATCAGTTTGTTACGGTACACAGGAGTCAGACAAGGATGTGAACAGGTAAAGTTAGTTTATTGACACCAGTAGAGCATTGAGCAGTCAACGGAAGTGCAGTGATGAATAATAGGATGATGATGAAGATGAGTAGAGATAGTAACTGTCCTCTTATCTTGATATATAGGAATCTGTGAAGTCGCTGGAGCTGGAGATCGCTGGAGATGGATTGTGCACACACACACACTGGAGACTGAACACACGGAGGTAAGGAGACACGCTGGAGACAGGTAAGTAGAGAGCGGGGAGTCCTTGAGATAAGCATAAACATGAGTATCTGCAAACGAGACCGGACGTGGAGTGCTGTGTGTGTGTGCTCTAAGTAGTGCTGTTGATTGGATTCATGATGAGGTGCAGGTGGCGGTGATTAGTACTCTGGTGATGGAGTGCGCTGTGATTGGTGAACGGTGGAGCCTGACGTGTCTGTGACACAGTTATGTCTTAAGTGAATATAAATAGTTGAGAAAGAAAACACATGTGTATCAGTATATTGGATCCATGCATTAGCTCTTAAAGTGACAGCAGCCTAATATTCCTGCTGCTGTCTGTGTTTTTAATATTAATTAAACATCAAAAGACAAAGAAAAATCACTCACTGCTATTGACTGAATAACTTTTGTAACTTTATTAAGGATTAAACTATGTTTACTTTATACAGTGAAGACTATGCAGTGTTATTTTGCAGTTGATTACTTTATTAAATTTACCTGAAAAGTGAATTTTCACTGGTATTTAAAAATTTGATGTCATTACTTCCTGTTTTTGCAAAAATGGCTGGTAAAAAATATTTATTAACAAGTTAGTGTTAGGCCCTGATTTAAAAAGTGCCTCCAATCTAGATGTAGTTTCGGTGTGTGGCAGGGAGAATCAGATGCAGCAGACTTTGTGCCTGTTGTCACTTGAAATAAAAGAGAAGTGGCTAATAATCACCTTCCAGAACACAGAGTCAAAATCGGTTCCGTTAAACTTGTCAGGCATCCCGGCAGCCGAGAGTTTGGGCCCCAGGAGAGTAACGAACTCCTCAAAATCCACCTGGCCATCTCCTAAAAAACAGACCGTGATGTATTAGATGCATCCTAGCACAATATCAAGTTCCAATTGTTGGCTCTATGAAACAAGTATAGAAATGGATAGAAATATAATTTATATTTTCTGTCAGGGAAGTGTGCTATTTAGCATTGAATTGAGAATGCCTGCACAGTCATTTCTTACCTATAAACATGTTATCAAAAACCATGAAATGGAGAGGAGTTTCCCAACTTGGGCTTTGCAAACTACTGTTGGTTTGTGAGTTGATGAAAAGATCCTAAAAATAATATTCTTATATACTAAAAATAATAATTAAAAAATTTAAATAAAACTCTTACTAAAATGATTCGATTTTTATTAGATTAAATTTTATTAAGATATAGATGAATTAAAAGATAATTATTTTTATTTGTTCATCTGCATGTCATGTGACTAATAACCAAAATCATAGAACAGTGAACATGCAAATAGAACTTAAAATCTCTCAGGGTACTTCAAGTAAACATATATTTTTGGTTCAGCTCATAAAAAAGTTTGGGAATCCATGAAATACAGTATTTCTAAATACCACTTATAAATTTATTTTAAATGAATATTAATATATAATACAATTTCTATTAACTTTCATTTAATGGATCATGGATGCATTTTGTGATTCTGTATGACAGAAATAAAATCTGTTTTGATGACTGTTAGTGAGTTTGGAGATGTATGTCTAATCTGAAAAAAAATATATTCCACTACATATCTGAGACTAAACAGCTACAATTAGACAAAATTAATGATCATTAATGATTTGATAAAAATGAATAATTATTTTTTGTAGGGGTGTGGCCAATCACATTCAAACTCATTCATTAAAACAAAGCCATTTCTTAAGTTTTGCATGAATTTCCATACTGGTCATGGAATGGTTAACTAGTTCTTTACTGGATTGGGTCGATTAGTTTATCTACATTTTTTGTTATACCTTTAATATTTTAAGTGTCTTACATTTGAGTGTAACTTTACGTAGTGGGTTTTATCGAGCTGAAAGACCTTCTCTGAGACGTTCTTTAAAGCACCGCCACTACAGCCATCAAAGCACCGCTTTCGCCTTCAATTAATTTCAAGACAATTACTGTCAAACTTCAAAACGCCTACTGTCAAACAGTGTTCTCATTATCAGCCCATGCATAATCCGTATGTCTCCATGCATTGTGCGGAATATGATAGTTTGGAGCAATAAAAGGTTACAGTTAGTTAGCTTTTTTATTTGTTGAATATCTGTCAATTGTGTGTAGTATCTCTGCAGAGAAATGCATCTAATTGGTGTCTGTTGGGTTTCAATTCAAGGGATAATTCACCCCAAAATGAAAATGTAGTCATTATTTACTCGTTCCAAACTTGTATGACTTTCTTCTTCTGCAGAACACAAAAGATGATATTTTGAAAATATCTTATTTTGTGATCTAAGAAGAAAGTAAGTCACATAGGTTTGGAACAATATGAACAAATGGGCATATAATGAATGAATATTATTGACATTTTTTGGATGAACTACTCTTTAACTCTTTCCCCACCATTGACAAGATTTTGGTAATGGGCGTTTCATTTCTGACACATGCTGTAAGCAGTAGACCAATCACAACAGACTGAGCCATCTGACCAATCAGAGCAGAGTAGGCTCTCAGAAAGGAAGGGCTTAAAGAGACTGAATCCTTTACCGAACCTGCTGCAATATATATTATGAGAAAATGTAAGTTTGTTTTTTTGTTTTTTTACCTTGGATGCATGTAAACCTATTGTAGGAGACCTCTAAAACAAAATTAACAACTTTTAAAATAGCATTATATGGGAACTTTAAGCAATCTGATAAGAACATCAGCACACCGGCATCCCATGCCATAAGGACGACTAGCTATTCTGGTCTTTTCTCATGGCAGTCCATTCACAGTCTTTTGTATGTGTCTCCTCACCATCCATGTCGAGTCTCTGAATGATGACCTCAAGCTCGACCTCATTGGGCATGTACCCTAGAGAACGCATGGCCATGCCGAGCTCCTGCTTTGAGATGAAGCCATTCCCATCTCGATCAAACACCTTAAACGCCTCCCGGATTTCTGAGGAAGAGAGTCACACACAGATCTGTAAGACGGTGCTTTGTACTTCCAATATTAAAAGTATTACTCTGCAACATTGTTATAAGAGACAGATTTTAAAATCATCACACCCAAGAGACTCAAAGAAAAGTGATGATTACAGTATTGATTTTTCCCACAATAATTCACTTTCTGCTCCTTAAAAACATTCAGCAGAGCACGGACCCTCTGGATTTGATTGATTTAAACAAAGGAACAGGATGATTTCCGTTACATTCGTATAGGCTTGTTAAAAGACGGGAAAATGCCGCAATGCATACGGTCGGTTGAGCCGACTTGCTTCACCGTATATGCATTATACATCATCATTAAGTCATTCGCAATTTTCCACTTGTCACGCCATGATGCCATATTCATAATTATGAAATATGAACCACACGGGCTGCAAGATATTACTATAAATCCAGATAATATATTCAATACGGAGTGTGAACAGGAGTATTCGGTACTGTGGTTTGCTCACTGGGCTGTAAGTTTGATAAATGGCTATTTGGACATGGGTTCCAAACAAAAAGAGCACATTAAATCTATCGCTCCCCTGAGTGAAGGAAATTAGGGAGGAAATATGAGAAAAATACAAGAAATGATGATACTGCTGGGCCAAATAACCAACCGCAACAGATGGTGAAAGCAACTTTACTCCGCATTATGGTGGAAGTAAGCAAATTTCAAACGGAAGTGAAGTGTGGGCTCTAATTTGCTCATTTCAAAGCAAAACAATTTAGCTGCAAGCAACACATTTGGATGCCCCAAAAAAGAAATGAAGTTTTAAAGAAGATGCCCTATCAACCAGACGAGAGAAAATCAAACAGGATATTCAGACTCATTTGCAGATTTTAATGATCATTAACATGCTCATGTTATCAGCACACATCATTCAAGAAGCTCAGCAAGTAGATCATTTGTGTATGAAACACTAACAAATAACAAATCAACAATTCTTTAAAGGGGACATATACTGAAAATCATACTTTTCCCATGTTTAAGTGCTATAATTGGGTCCCCGGTGGATCTACCAACCCTGAAAACGTGAAAAAGGACAACCCAGTAACTTTGTTTTGGTAAGCCTTTCTCTGCAAGCATGTGAAAAAAACAAGCCGCTCAGATTTCGCTTCCCTTGTGACATAGGAAGGGGATCTTATTATAATATTACGACCCTTAATCTGCACGTTTCCACCCGTGGCCCCGTCATTTTTTTTCCGCAAGCAACAACGATGTACCAGTTCTAACACCATGGCAAAAGTTCGAGCAAAGCATTCAAACTGTTCTGTCATTGGCTGCACAGGCAAGCACAGAAGACTATTAGAATCAAATCAGTAATTTTGCTGAATATTAAGTGTCCTCAACTAAGCAAGCCAGAGGCGACAGTGGCAAAGAACCCAAACTCCATTAGGTGACAGAAATGGAGAAAAAAACATGGGAAGAAACCAGGCTCAGTCAGGGGGCAGTTCTCCTCTGGCCAGCTAACGAACACGGTGTGATTATGATTATTATGAAGAACACAAAAACAATAAAGCTTGAAGTCTTCAGTCTAATAAATAATATTGTCTAAGTCAAATAGGTACTTCTGCAGTACAGAAATAGACAACAGGCCTCTTTGTCTAATATATCCTTGATTGACAGGTAATTACTGCTATGCAAAGGTGATAATTTAAGACTTTTTAAGCGACCACCACCATACAGGGACTCAACCAGCATGTGATCGCAGTATATGACAAACAGAAAACTGACATTAACATGACTTAACAATTTTCTAGAGAAATATTAAAGTGTATCAGCATTTGTTTTGACTGACTGATTCACTTTTAACCTTTAGCTTTCAACTGTGCATGTACGAGATCCGAACGCGCTGACGTAAGAAGTCTGCTTTTGACCAATTATAAAGTTCTTATGGAGACGACGCAACTTACTCAGCGCAGTTTACAGTAAGCTCCGCTGCTTTGCTTTTCTATGTAAATAAGCGCAAAATGGACATCTTTGACCGTTGTGCCGCATCTCGCAGCTTTTTCAGCGTGTCGTGCTTCAGACCCTGCCTTCTGTTTCATTCATCAGCGCTGCAGCCCTGCAGTTGGATAATATAATGCGCGTCTCTTGTGTTTTTAACATTGTTCTGTATAATCATCCCCTTACGCCTGCCACTCAGAAGTCAAAAAACGGTGTCAAATTGAACAGATAGTGAAACTAAAGCGTTTCTCCTTGTGCGCGCGAATGGAGACAACGGCACAGCGTTTAAAGATCAAAGGAACAGCATTTAAAGATCATTTCCCATGAGTCACTCATGACTGACATGAATCACATGATATCACAGAATTTACCGGTATTTTGGTGCTGATGTGTGAATAGTCTCTTAACGGTAAAAAGCCAGTACGCCATTTGCGTATTTACGGTAAAGTAATTCAGGTCATTTTACGACAATTTACTGGGATTACTGTGTGAAAGAGGCTAATGTGTAATAAGTATGGTGCTATGTAGGTGTTTGAAATAAAGAATCAGGCCTCTGTCACAAACACCTCTGAGCTCAGTTTATAAAAACCCCATAATGATGTGTGAAATGTGGGAAAATTTGGGAAACCATACCGAGGCTCTATAGTGGACTCAACAATGTTCATTGTGCAACAAAGCTTTTGGGAAACCCACCTCTGCCTGTTGCTAGGCAACTGCACAACTGTTCCAACCCACTATTGTAAGGGTTGTGATTAGACCACAGCCCTTCCAGCATGATAGCGCTCGCTTGTCACGGTATATCAAAAGTTATACCTGCTCATAAAAATAGCACTTTCTATAGAAATAATAATGATATCTTTGAAAGTCAAGCATGCACCTAAAAATGAAGGGTTAGGGTTACTTTTAAACACAGATTTCAAAGAATTTTAAAGCTCATTATTGGGGAAGATTACCAGCAGAAAGCTATCATATGACTTCAAAAGACGCACAAGTCAAATGGACAACTTTTATGATATTTTTATATTATTTTTGGAAAAGGAAAACGTGAACAGAATAACCAGTACTTTTTAAAAATGTATCTTTTTGTGTTTTGCAGAAGAGAGCAAGTCATGCAGGTTTGGGATGATACAAGGGTGAGTAGATGAATGAAAAATTGTGCACTTTGCATCAGATTTTAAAATATTCATCAACCAGGTAGATCTGAACAGCTAATGTTTTATTTACTGTTTTGTTCAAAACGAACAAAGTACAAACGTGCCTTGACCCACACATGCAGTATAATTTACATAAATTACAACTTTCAGCTCAGTGTTCATAAATACAATTACACTTTCTTTTGTCTTTGAAATGACACAGAAGATGTTTTCTGAAAATGTAGTGGCATGAGGCAACAACAACAGCACAGAGATTTGACATGTCTTGTGAGGAACAGATAGCAATCCGATTAAGGGATTGCCACAGGTTTCTTGGAGTGAAAAAATTTCGATTGAGGAAGTCCATGCCAGAGTACAATACGCTGCCAGATGCTGTGCTGCTGGCAATGATTAGATTTGCTGGGAAACCTCAGTTCTTTGCCAAATAAATTTTTACCTACTATATGTATTTGTTTGTTTGTTTTTTTAGTTTGGCTTCTGGAGATTTCTAGAGCTAAAGAAATGTTTTGGGTTTAATACAAGTGAGTTCTATTGACAATATTTGTGGCATCCTTTATAAAACTGAAAAAAAAATATATATATATAAAACTGAAAAAAAAAAGGTTGTACTGAACCCAGAACATTCCTTTATATAGCAAACAAACTTTATTTCAATTTGAATAAGCTTTAAAATGACATCAAACAATAACACCAGTGCTATATTAGTATTATTTATATACTATTAAAGTATTTATTAATATTTTAATTAACTTTTATTTTTGTATTGTTTTCATTTTAATTTTAGTAATTTTATGTGCTTTTGTAATTTGTATTAGTTTGTTAATATGTCTATATAGCTTTCGTTCATTTTGAAGTTTTAGAAATTTTATTACTTCAACTTACAATTTTTTCAGTATGTTGCCAAAGCAACATTTCTCATTTTTGTTTGTTTTCACATAATATTTATACTTCGATTTAATTAAGCTTTATTTCAATTACAGAAAATGATTTTTAATATATTTAGTTCAACAATAACAACACAAATTATCACTGTATTTCTCTATTATTTAGACAACTTTATTTATTTTTATCTCAAACCAGACAAATTCATTGAAGCCACCCTAAGGGATCTCAAAAAAAGACTTTTTTCTAGCTCGACTCTAAATGTGTCATTCTCTGATGTTGTTTACTTCCGAATATGTGCACTAACTTTACTGCAAAATATTAAATAATTAAAACAGTCAATGCTTGCCTGACATTATATAACTGTTATTCAGTCCCTACACACAGAATGAGTCAAAACACTGTTTTTCACTAGGGAAAACAGATTGATATATATATATATATCCTGGACAAAGAGAAGCTATAGAATAGAGATGAATTAAGTTTTCTTCAAAGAGAGCTAATTAATCACTTTCCAGTGTTAATTTTTACTTTGTGAGCCCCTTATAGAGGGATTAATCTGACACAGTCATGACAGCCAGTCCAAATCACTGCTCAGAAAGAGAGAGATAACATATCCATACTTTTTTTCTGTCCTACAGTGAGATAACGGATATAGAGAGAAGAGTTGAAACCAGTTTAAACTTCCTCTCACGTGGCATTCATATCTGATGACCATACGCTCGGGGGTTTGCCACTGCATTAAGACGAATTGGTTTCAAAGTAATTGTGGTGTTTCATTTTACAGCTTTGTTTTAGTGAGCAAAATTCTTCCATAAAGTCTGTTACTTACTTTTCTAAAAATCTGTTCATTCATGGTTTTGCAATTTACATCATTGCTGTTTTGTTCCTAAATTATTTATATGAACAGTCCTGTCCACATTCTGTCAACCATGTGATTTAAGCAGAAGATAAGCAGAATATTCACTCTGCTTATTTCCATGTAGTGAAAATAAATGGGGATGTCATATGGACCAAACGTTTTGTACTTTTATAATTTGATCATTTTTGAGTTTAACAGCTCCGTCCACATTCATTTTGACTGTATGAATAAGAGCTGTTTGAACATTCTGCTTAACATCTCTTTTTGTGTTCCTGAGAAGAAAAGGTCAAACAGGTTTTCAATGACATGAGGGTGAGTAAATGATGTTCCAATTTAATAACTGTATTATCAAATCACTGCTAACAAATCACAAAGTGTTCAGCTTAAATTCTGCCATCATCTACAAATACACTTTGTAGTCCCTTTGTTGCCCTGGGATTTTCACTGATATTGAACCTCTGTGTTTAATCCCCTTTCACCTTCCTTTAAAAGTCCCGGGAGCTTGAAAGGGCTCACAGGATCTCTATCATCTCAAGGCAGGGTGCTTCTAATACACGCTGAAGCCCTGTTTGATGTATGAAGGTGCAGTTGCACTTCAAAGCTGAAATGTGTTCTCATAGTTCACATATAGAGATGCTACTGAAAGAGAAAGACATGAAAGTGCATGTGTGGGGTTAAAGAACAGTCAAGTCTTCAACATTTTTTCTTTCTCTCAAGCACACTTGCAAACAAATTATGCAAAGACTACTTGAATATAATCCATTATGTATGCAATGGCTCACTCATTAGGTCTTCATTTAAAGTCATTCATCTAGGATGGAAGGATAGATAGATAGATAGATAGATAGATAGATAGATAGATAGATAGATAGATAGATAGATAGATAGATAGATAGATAGATAGATAGATAGATAGACAGTTAGATAGACAGCAGAAAGACAGACGGACGGATGGACGGACGGACGGATAGATAGACAGACAGATGGACAGATAGACAGACAGACAGACGGATACATAGACAGATGGACAGACAGACAGACAGACAGACAGATAGATAGATAGATAGATAGATAGATAGATAGATAGATAGATAGATAGATAGATAGATAGATAGATAGATAGATAGATAGATAGACAGAACGACAGATAAATAGAACGACAGACAGATAAATAGACAGATTAATAGACAGATAGATGGATAGATAGACAGACAATGGCTCACTCATTAGTTTTTCATTTAAAGTCATTCACATGGACGGAAGGATAGATAGACAGCAAACAGATGGATAGACAGACAGACAGACAGACAGACAGACAGACAGACAGACAGACAGATAGATAGATAGATAGATAGATAGATAGATAGATAGATAGACAGCAGACAGACAGATAGAAAGACAGACGGATGGACGGACGGATAGATAGATAGATAGACAGACAGACGGACAGATAGATGATAGATAGACAGACAGAAAGAAAGATAGACAGCAGACAGATGGATAGACAGATAGATAGACAGACAGAAAGAAAGATAGACAGCAGACAGACAATAGATAGATAGATAGATAGATAGATAGATAGATAGATAGATAGATAGATAGATAGATAGATAGATAGATAGATAGATAGATAGATAGACAGACAGACAGATAGAAAGACGGACGGACGGACGGACGGACGGACGGACGGACGGACAGACAGACAGACAGACAGACAGACAGACAGATAGATAGATAGATAGATAGATAGATAGATAGATAGATAGATAGATAGATAGATAGATAGATAGATAGACAGACAGACAGATAGAAAGACAGACGGATGGACGGACGGACGGACGGACTAGATAGATAGATAGATAGATAGATAGATAGACAGCAGACAGACAGATAGAAAGACAGACGGATGGACGGACGGATAGATAGATAGATAGATAGACAGACATTTAAAAAACATGGCCTGCACTAACTTCATAAGAAAAGCATATAAATATATTAATTCCCAGCAAAACTTTTAATGACTCCAATCCCATACTTGGCAATTCCGCTCAGCTATATTCCATAATCTCTCAATTCCCTGGTGTAGATCTATCAGCTGCGTCTCCCCACTTCCACAACAGGCTTCCCTCAAATGAGCTCTTTGTGTAAAACTCTTAAAAATCAATTTCTTCAGAGACAATCTTCAACTTTGTGGGATGACAGTGAGAGTGTGTCCTTATATACTAGCATGTCTATGTGCATCTACCGCCTGTGTGTATGCGTGTCCTCCGGACTATTTTTAAACATCTGTGGCAGGCTTAATCCATCTTGTGTGGTGAGGCAGCCCAGCAGATCTGAATATTACAGTAAGCATATTTTAACAAGACTCTGGAGTATTCACATAAGCATTAAATACATCGCAGGGCTGCGGTGTTGGAGGGGGGTACTCTCGTTTTGCATTCTGATCTTGTAAACCTCCAGAGGAGCCTAAATCACACACGGTTTCGGGATGTGGAAAAGCGGTTGCATTTGCCTCCCGGTCACCTGAATAAAGGCCACTAAAAATGGGAGTTAAGCAGAGAGATATTGGCAGTGAAACTCATCCTTATTCTTATCGTGTTTCACTCTTATGCTTAAAAATGTTTTTGAAAATGTAGGGTCAGTGATGATACACTATCTAATCAAAGCAATTTTCCAGATTTCACCATAAAATAAAATATGATAAAACAGATTAGGTGAATTCACTAAGGATGAATTGTGTCTGCTCATGGCTCTGTTTATTTGCATGCACTGTCCGCATTGTTTTGTTGTCCAATTCATGAAAGGAATTATGCAAATCAAGTAACATGGCACAAAATCTGCAGTGAACACAATTTGCACGGCACAATTTCTACATAAATCTGTCTATTGTTAGAGTCAGAGTGCAGAGGTTAGCACACATGTTCATCAGTGTCCAGGAATAAAAAAAGAGGCAAAAGTCCCCTCAAAAATGAAAAAAAAAAAGAAAGTTTCATAAGGAAAAATTAAACTTACATTATAGGAGGGACCCTAGTCATATCTAGAAATGAAAATATCATTGAGACTTAAGTGTGCCCTAGCAACTGCATAACAACATCCAGGCAACCATTTACTACACTCTAGCATCATAACAGTGACTTTTCCTTGGCAATCAAAACTCACATGTTCTTCAGCCACTAGCAGCACCAAACGAACTTGCAAAAACCTATATGCACTTGTTTCCCGACAGGTTGCCCAAACACATATGTGATTGTATCGAAAACAGGAAATCCGGCCTCAAACTCCATTTCCAGACAGCCACCTCCAAGTGTTCTGATTGGCTAAGAATCTCTGATGTCTGTCAGGTAGTATGGACATTTTTTGCATTGCATTAAAAAAAAAAATATCATTTTACAAACCCTATATTGCTTCACTATGGAGCTACGCATATGACGTGGGAAAATATATGGGTCATTGAAGAATACGTTTTTTAAAAGTGTAAAAAAATATAATGATATAATTAATTTTGTTTAATTAAGTTTTTATTAAGTGTTAACAATGAGATTATGTGGGGTTGTTTAATCAATTAACACTGCTTTTGTCATGTTTTACAAAATGGACAAAATTTGTCACCAAAAAAGTCATTTGGTTTAACCAAAATTTCAGTTTTACCGAATGACGATATTTTAAAAGAATGCTAACAGGCTGATATCTAGCTAGTTAGCTAGTTATCTTGCTAGCTAGCTAACAAAAGGACAATCAAACATTTTATATTTAGTACAAGTTTTTAAAATATTGCGGTTGTACCAAATGACATGATGTTTCAGGACATGCGTATGAGCAAATGAAAACATGAATTTTAAATAGTAAAAAGAGAGTTAGTTACTTTGCTTCACGACCATGTGGTCCTTTGCAGGTGTCTGAATGATGTCACATCCTGTCACATGATACTGACCGCATGACTTGATCCAAAATGGTCCCTTTATATTGGTTACTCCTAATGACATTAATGAAATTATTTTTTCCGGACATTATTTCTCATAACAAAGCAACGACTTCTACACATAATTTTAATACCATTTTGCACTTTGTTGATATATGATGTTATAAAATCATGCCAGAATAAAAAATGTATAAATTTATTATATTTTAAGATATTTTCATCACAAATGAATTGGCTGTATTGGCCTTTGGACGGTTTAACCGAATGACCTTTTGACACTTCAAAATCTTTCAAAATACCTTTATATGTAGCAAAATATATTTAAAACCTTTTGGATTTGATAAGAGAGATCTAGTTGTACTACCATACATACTTTGGATGTCATATCTTTTATCGTTTTATTTTAAAAATTATTATTATTAAGGCCTTTGGACAAAAAAAAAATGACCCGTCAAAAGTCTTAGGCCACCATTAGATGTTGTTTTAGCAATGATATAATGACCATATATATATAAATACTTTTCAGTCTCTTTATTAGAATATAAACAGAAAATACAGTAAATCTGTATGCAGTATTAAAAACAGGAAAAAAAACTGAAAAAAATAACATTTATAGGCTAAAGTGGCAAGTATTTATTGACCTCCCCTTACACTTGAGCAATAGCAGGAACTGTCTCTCTTAAACCTAAATAGAACAGAAAAGAACTGGAAGGCCAAGGAAACAAAATCTGATGAGAAGTTTCTCAAAGTTTTATTTTTGAGAAAATGGAAAAAGTCCAGGAGGTCACACTAAATACTGATTTTTGCTTAAAGAAACAATTTTGTTCATATATATATATATATTTTTTTTACATTCTGTGTACATATTTCCTGTATTTTCTGTTTGTATCATAATAAAGAGACTTAAAAATAAATATGGATGATCATTAAAACATTGCTAAAACAACAAAGCTGGTTGTGGCCTAAGATATTTGCACAGTACTGTACATCGTGGCCACGTTAAACTAATTTGTTCCCTCATTTTGATTTAACTAAAACAAGGGAACTAATTATTCAACGTGGCCAAGATTTAGTAAAACAAAAATTGAAATTAACAATAAAAGAGGCACAAATTGAGTAGCAATGACAGTTCATAGTGACTTGGCAGGCAGGCTCCAAAAATGGCCAAAATAAATAAAATAACAGAAATAAAAGAAAAAAAATAAATAAAATATAATACACTATATATAGTCCTCTGAAGCCAAAAGCTACATGGAACAAATCAAAATGTATGTTCTTATCCACTGAAATTTGTACCCCTCTCTAAAATCCACATATTTGAATGGGTGTATCACAATTAGTTAAATAAGCAAACAATACAAGATAAAACCTATAAAAAACAAAAACAAATAATAGCATAGCGTTTTGGAAGAACATGATAGTAAGTAAATACTTGGGAAATTGTTAAAATTGTTGTGATAGGACAATATTTGGAAATATTGTCTATTTGAAAATCTGGAATCTGGGGGTGCAAAAAAAATCTAAATATTGAGAAAATTGCCTTTAAAGTTGTCCAAATTAAGTCCTTAGCAATGCATCCACTCACAAAAATACATTTTTGATATATTTATAGTAGGAAATTTACAAAATATCTTCATGGAACATGATCTTTACTTAATATCCTAATGATTTTTGGCATAAAAGAAAAATCTATAATTTTGACCCATACAATGTATTTGTTGGCTATCAAATATAGCCATGCGACTTACAACTGGTTTTGTGGTCCAGGGTCACATTTAGGTGAACTATCCCTTTAGCCCACTTGTAAAAGGTGTACACATATGATTAGGATAAAATATTAAATGTAGTGAATTATCAAATGCCTAATTTGTTTTTAAAAAAGTGTCCTAGACCTGATCACATGATCAGTGGAAGACTTCAATAAAATAAGATTGTCTTTTGTTGGTTCTCGTCCTGATAATTGCAGGATGACAGAAGTTTGACTCAGGGTGGAAGGCAGATGTCTGCAGTCATTGTCAAACATTCACAAAGAAATGCTGATCTGCTGTCGGAAAAACTGTTCCTAAAATCCATCATGAGATTTGAAAGAGAAGAGAGGGAGAGAATCAGGCACGTGCACAGATAGATCCCAAGTGGTGCTCAAGCACCTGCTCTTTGGGTCTCTGACTAGATAAGTGCCCTTAAGAGCATTTCAATTTTATATTTTAGTTTTTTTAGGTCTAATTCTGCGAGACCGCAGGGGCCCCTGTCCCTCTCGTCATAGCCACCACACAAATCGAGCGGAGCAGCATTCACTGGTGACAGTCAGGTAATGAGAGTGTCAAATTAAACCACCATTACAATATCTACATAGAGCCAGCCAAGCTAGGTAATAGCCCTATATCAAGCTTAACAACAAAAAAGCCAGTCTGGTGTTGACGTAAAATAGCGTCGTGCTGGGTCGAAAATGCCACCAAAATGAATAAAAATGCCCACAAAATTCAAGACATGAATTTTCCCTGTATGAGATTTTGTGTTTTATGTTTATATCATGTGATATAGTTAAGCAATATCACATGAGCAAAAGTGCTTTTTTTCCTGAATATCAGCACGATTGCAAATGTAATTTTAATATTTTTGTTTTCATACAACAGTTCGTTTTAATACAACAGTTCAATGAACAACAAGTTGACATTAATTTAAAATTTTAAATGAAAATAGTTCAAAACAGATGTGTCTCCCTGAGTGGTGAATGAATCAGCTGGTTTGAACAAATCAGTGAATGAATGATTCTTTGACTCACATACTTAGACTTGCTGCCACCTACTGGCGGATTCAGATTCATATAAAAGTATCATATACAGAAAAGTATAATTTCATTTTTTAATTTCATATTTGTATATTCAAAATTTTACTTTTAAAACATTAATTTCATAAGATTATTTATGCAACTGTTATTGCAGTGTAATGCATCTAAATAATAATAGTGTAATATAGTAGTAATAAATAGTCATTTCTGTCAAAAGATATATTAAAGTAATTTAAAAGTGTTCTACAGCATGTAACTGAATTCATTTTATGTTTTTTTTTAATAGTAATTATGAGAGGAATGCCCTTTTTTTCTCACTTGAGCACCTGCCCCCCAAAATGTCTATGCACAGCCCTGCAAGATAAATCTTCATGATTTTATAGACATCTCACGTGTTACTTTCCCCTCTTTGACATCTTCTGATTCTGTGTACTCGGAGCCCCCAGCCTGCTTACATTTTTAGACCTTGCTCTGTAAATCCTGAGCCAAAATTTATCACCACTTCGTCTCTGCTCCTACTGCTTTGTGGTGTTGTGTTACTGTGATTTGAGAGAGCCATATTTGACCTATATGAACTTACACCCCCATAACGCCTACCCTCTAAGTTGAGCCCTACATTACAGGCACGAATGTGAATCATAAAGCTCATGCAGACAAACCGCTCTTGTGGATAAGCTGCTAAAGCATCAATCACGCTGCCAATCAGGATTTCGGCTGACACAGTAACATTCAGTTGAAATACTTACAAACGTAAAGATTGTTGCCGTTTCCAAAGATTTTGTAGGATTTTATT
>RJVU01073134.1:849657-865943 GCA_003731715.1 Anabarilius grahami
GACATATTCCAGGATGACAAAGCTAGTTTCTTTAGCTACTTTAGTGATAAATCACAGGACAGGGCTGACAACTAGTTTCTGCGTTCCTCTCTGTGTGCGCGATCTTCACGTTTTGCGCAGTTCAATCACGGTAGCTCGAAATAGTATCATCTAAAATCGCTTGAATGTCCAAACTGGCAAACCTTAAAACAAATAAAACTGACAAAGTTTAGTGAGGACGCAAGGCTCACCGCTCACGCCATCACTATGTGTTGAACCGGCATTCACCTGGGCTAGTAACAAAAAAATAAAAGTTCTATTTTTGGCAGATGTGAAGGCCCTTTCACACCAATATCGCCAAACACACCCCCTGTCTGACCCTAATCAATTCAAGTTTGTAAAATGGACGTTTACCAGATGCCATTCCTGGATGCATGTAAATCCAGACTGACTTAGAAATGTTGGAAACTGATTTGAGAGTTTATTTTTAATGTAGGCCTAAGATCATTCATCCAAGTAGATAATTTAATTTAGTACTCTACTGAATTTAAAAAGCTTTTTCTTTTTTTATACGTATGCCAGAAAGAAAAAATCAATTGACAATGTTTGGTAAAAAGCCAAAAATTATAAAAATGTATTCAGACGTCCTTGTCATTTTGATTGCATCTAGTCGGCATAATTAAATTAATATAATATCATACAACAAGACTAGAAAAAATCTGTTCAAAGAAAATGCTTAAATGCTTAGTTAAAAACGTTTTCCTCAATTAAATTAAGTTAAGGTTATTGAACATTTTCTTTTTTGAGTGTGGTTATGGATGCACAAAATGGTCTAAATCATTCTGGAAATTCTAAAGCTATTGCGCTTTAATGGCTTTATTTCTACGCATAGCCACATCTGTAACGTTTACATGATTTTCCTAATATGCAAAATAATCAGTACTTACAAATATTACGACTAGGTATTAAAGGGGTCATATAATGCCCCTTTTACAAGATGTAAAATAAGTCTCTGGTGTCCCCAGAGTGTGTATGTGAAGTTTTAGCTCAAAAAACCCCACAGATAATTTTTTATAGCATGTTAAATTTGTCACTTTTTGGTGGTGAGCAAAAACGTTCCATTTTTGTGTGTGTCCCTTTAAATGCAAATGAGCTGCTGCTCTCAAGAAAAGGGTGGAGTTTCAGGAGCTGGTGTTAAGTGAGTGAAGTGACATGTGACATGTGGCCAAGTATGGTGACCCATACTCGGAATTTGTGCTCTGCATTTAACCCATCCAAGTGCACACACACAGCAGTGAACACACACACCGTGAACACACACCCGGAGCAGTGGGCAGCCATTGCTGCGGCGCCCGGGGAGCAGTTGGGGGTACGGTGCCTTGCTCAAGGGTCTCACCTCAGTCGTGGTATTGAGGGTGGGGAGAGCGCTGGACATTCACTCCCCTCACCGACAATCCCTGCCGGACCTGAGACTCGAACCCATGACCTTTGGGTTACAAGTCCGACTCTCTATCCATTAGGCCACGACTGCCCCAAACAGACTGTTAGCAGCGCCTCATGTTACCTCTCTCAGACTCACTGAAAATGTCAGAAACTGTTCAGCCTTTTATGTTCAAACCGGAGTCAGACAATGATGGAGAGACTTAAGAAGAAGTGACAACATGTAGAATGCAACAGGACGCTTCTGAACGGTTAGTTGATGAATTTATGAAGCTGATGTGGAGTTAACTATCTTAAAGTCATTGATTAGCATATTCTGTCATGATAATCTATAAATCGGTTGTGTGGGACCTGTTGTACGATGCCTACAGAGCCAGAGAATATATGCTGCATGAAGATAGAACAGGTATAGTTTAGTTTAAAGGATTAGTTCACTTCAGAATTAAAATTTCCTGATAATTTACTCACCCCCATGTCATCCAAGATGTTCATGTCTTTCTTTCTTCATTTGAAAAGAAATTAAGGTTTTTGATGAAAACATTCCAGGATTATTCTCCTTATAGTGGACTTCAATGGTCTCCAAACGGTTGAAGGTCAAAATTAGTTTCAGTGCAGCTTCAAAGGGCTTTAAACGATACCAGGCGAGGAATAAGGGTCTTATCTAGTGAAACGATCGGTCATTTAAAAAAAAAAAAAATACAAATGTATATGCTTTATAAACACAAATGATCGCCTTGCAAGTGCTTCCACCATTCCGCTTTCCGTATTCTTCAAAAAGCTTACGGCGTATGTCCTACGCCTTCTCTATTCTACTTACGGAAAAAACGGAACTGGTGCCGCGTTCGTTCCGTAAGTTGAATAGGGGAGGCGTAGGACATATAGCGTAAGCTTTTTGAAGAATACGGAAAGCGGAATGGTGGAAGCACTTGCAAGGCATTTTTTTTTTTTAAATGACTGATCGTTTCGCTAGATAAGACCCTTATTCCTCGTCTGGTATCGTTTAAAGTCCTTTGAAGCTGCACTGAAACTGTAATTTTGACCTTTAACCGTTTGGAGACCATTGAAGACTATAAGGAGAATAATCCTGGAATGTTTTCATCAAAAACCTTACTTTCTTTTCAACTGAAGAAAAAAAGACATGAACATCTTGGATAACATGAGGGTGAGTAAATTATCAGGAAAATTGTATTTGAAAGTGAACTAATCCTTTAATTACGGTTATAATTTTTCATGCTGTCATCTTGCTTTTATGACATGCTATTGCATTTGTGTTACATAATGTATTGCAATAACATGGCCTCACCCCTTTGTTGCGTGTTCCCGGGGGCAGGGTTTATGTAAATTTTAGGGTTAGTGATGTCAATAACCTGGGAAGAAGCTCGTTGTAGTCCCTACCATCTGTTTGTTGTAGTCCTTAAACAGAAAATATCTCCCTTTGCATTGAACTTTGAGCGTCGTAACTTTGCAGATGTTGTTTATGCTCTAACAGCAACATTACACACTAACTAAAGTAAAAAAAAAAAAAAAAGTTAAATTGCAATGAACCATCCCTTTAATCAAAAGATAAATAGTTCTCATTAGTGAGAATGTTGTTAGTTACCATTATGGGCAATTTTTGTGAGCAGAAACCAACTTCTTACATTATTATGGTATAGATCACAAGAAAATTGGTTGAATTTTTCCAAGTATTGAAACCATCTGTCCGATTTTACAGTTGGTTACACTGCTGTCAGCCGTATCGGACAGATCTGCATCCATCAGTATGTCACACCAACAGTACAACATATTCACTCTAAGATACATCATTCAAATTCAGAGTAGAAACCTCAAAGTTGACACCATATCCAATGCCATGATATATAAATAACACACAAAAAATAAACATGGAACTTAAAAACTATGTTCGCAAGTTCCGTTGAATTTTGTTGATGACAACGGAACTTCAACCCTGATTAGTTAGCCTCTCCATACTGACAAAGGTCACCGTCTGTCACCAGAGCGTGTCAAGCTGCTGAATACTAAATAGGCTTTGATATGAAAACATGCTCATGTTTGTAACGTCAATACCATGATGATTTCTGAAAAACTGCTTCCAACATAGTAAATAAGAAGAGCAAGGACAATCCTGTTTACCATGATACACCCTCTTTATTTCCATCAATTTTCGACTGAGAAGAAGGAGCTTTAACAGTTTTTTGGACCCTAAGGCTGAATGTGACTCTGTGTGTAAAACATGAGTCCAGCAGTCCAGCATGAGCTGTCAGTGTGGTCTTGATCAAGAGGGGCTGGCGTGCTCTCAGAGGCAACAAATGGCACCCTTACTATCCCTGTGACAATGGGCTCTGAGATTGCTTTCTGAAATCCATCCACAGCACCAAATTTAATCACAGCTTTATTTGCTTCCATCACCACTGCCAACCTCTTTTAATGAAATTCCAAACAAGCTTGATGTCTGATTGTCATGCACTGCCATAGAAATACCGTGTGGTGCCTGACGTCGGGTGCGGTTAACAGCTGGGTAATTCCCGGCACACGAAGGACCCTGAACATTAACTGAATTTCGCTCTCACGAAACCGTGCGGCTGCTGGTTTGTATTGAATGTGCATTCAGTGAAACCCTAACAGGTAATGGATGTTTATTCAGTTCATGTGAATCATGTGGGTCACTGGTTCATAGTGAATAAAGTCCAACGAAAAAGCAGATTTCTGCTGCTTGTGAATCATAGAGGGTAAAAGAAGGATTTATCTTTTTAAAAAAACAAACTCTGAACACCATAATGTGAATTTTATAGAATATTCTGACCAGTCTATGCAATTAAAAAATAACAAAAACATCATAAAAGTAACATAAAAGTGGTTAATGAGTGTTGCGCAACATTTCAAAGCCTTTGCATGAGGAACAAACTTAAATTTACTAAAATGTATTCTAAATTTATGAAAAAAATCAGTCAAGATGTGCCGAGCCGACTCCAATCCAAACAGACTGAGTGCTGTAATAAAATCACATGGTGCTTCAACTAAGTATTAATTATGCAGTTAGTTATTCCAAGTTTTTTTTCTCTGAAATGTGTCAGTTTTGGTTTTCAGTGACAGGCACATTTTCAGGCACATTTGCAAATAGATTGACTGTCACATTCACATTTTGGATTTGGTTAATTTACTACAAGAAACATCCATATGTGATCTCTCATCTCTTGCATTTGTCACATTTTCATTCATATATATATATATATATATATATATATATATATATAATTTAGGCATACATTTTTTGTTCTCTTGTGCATATAATATGATTAAAGGCACAATATGTAAGATTTTTGGACTCAAATATCCAAAAACCACTATAACAAAGTTATATATTTTGTTGACTTCTGTGTACTTACATTATCCCAAATGTTCCAAGAATGTTTAAATCCAGAGAAATAAGCAATTTTAACTAGGACATGGATCATGTCTGTGCGTCGCCTATCAGTGACATCATACCCTATAGAAACCAACAAAGATGCTTTAATATATTATGTTTTTATTAGACAGGTGAGCAATGTTTGGACACATTCATCGACAGAAAACTAATCATTGTTATATAACTCAACATGGTTAGTCTTATTCTTTGAATCTAGTTTTCTTGATTTACCGCGAGTACCATGTTTTACCATGACTAATATTGATCTTGCTTACTGCAGTGTGCAACAAGTGTCTCATAGCAGTCGCCGTGTAAACGCACAGAGTAGCATTAACAACACACAAATGTATCTAATATGATAAAACTGCGTTGCCTTACCCCACATATGCATGACCGGAAGCGGAAACGCTCATCAGCGGGATAAAAAAAGTTCCGCTGCTCTCGAGGCGTTTGTCGCGCTCGTCTCTCATTAGTGAAGTGAAGTGAAGTGACATGTGGCCAAGTATGGTGACCCATACTTGGAATTTGTGCTCTGCATTTAACCCATCCAAGTGCACACACACAGCGTGAACACACACCCGGAGCAGTGGGCAGCCATTGCTGCGGCGCCCGGGGAGCAGTTGGGGGTACGGTGCCTTGCTCAAGGGTCTCACCTCAGTCGTGGTATTGAGGGTGGGGAGAGCGCTGGACATTCACTCTCCTCACCAACAATCCCTGCCGGACCTGAGATTCGAACCCATGACCTTTGGGTTACAAGTCCGACTCTCTATCCATTAGGCCACGACTGCCCCAATCGCAAACTGCAATCGCTCCAGCAGCCTCCTTCAGCTCCAATGGCTTTTAGCCACACCCTGCTTCATACTACAGTAATGTTAATAAACCTTTAATACATTACAAGTCCGGGATTTAAGGGAATAATGAAAAATAAATAAAAATGATAAAAGTTCCAGGTCTATAGATATTAAGTAATCAATTTAAATTATTTGCAAATGGTATTTATAATGGTATTTATATTATAATGATATTCACTCTTATTTGTATCTATAATATGTCAAAAATACAAAACGTTTCTTATCTCATCATATTCAGTAATGAATTACATTAATCATATCATATTAATCAAATAGCATGTTTTCGATTTAAAACGGGGACATTTCAGTAAAATGTTGAGTAGTTTGCATCACTGGATATTACTAACGGTCGCTTAATATTTAAATCATAAAACAGTCGTCAAATATAGGCTAGCTACTTACTCACCACATACTCTTTCACTGCTAAAACGAAAGCGTCGCATTGGTATATGCACTCGTCTTCTGTGAACAGTAAGCCCTGCCTTCTTTGATTTGATTGGCTCATTCTGAGCGCTGTTAGACCGCTGAGGCCTATAAATGTAACTTTTAAAACTTTTTTGGTCATCCAAAAAACAAACAGAGCGGTGCATAATGGAGTACAGCAGAGCAGCATCAATAATATCAAATATTTTGGGGGAAAGTTCGGTCATTTCTAATTATTGTGCCCCTCAATGTCTATGGTGGTTACGGCCCTGATACATTAGCTCATCCATGAATATGATTTCTGCCAGAGTCCCGTCGGATTCTTTTCCACTGGCTGTAGATGTGAAGACAACACCTCCCATGATTCCGCAAAAACAAGGCATCATCAAGCTATGCCTTTGTTTTGAATAAACGACCTCTAGCGGCGAAAATTACATATTGTGCTTTTAATTCACACTATTATTAGTGAATGAGACCCAATCATTGTTTTGAGTCAGATCTTTTCAATGAACCAATTGAACCATTAAACCAGTCTGAATGATTTGTTCACTAATCTAACTCAACTCACTGACTTGGTTCCCAGTGGTTAACAGCCCACAGGAATGGAGGATTATCAGTGAATAATAATTTACATTGCAGTTTGCTCTTCACGCAAAGCTTTTGTATGGCCTCAGAAGACTTGGAATATAGCACACGAGTCATCCGGATGAATTGGAAAGCTTGAAAGCTCCATTGTCCATTCATCTTCCTTTATTGTTACACTGAAGAAAAAAAAGTTATACGTGTTTGGAGCGAGTCCGATTTTTTTTGGTGAACTAATCCTTTAAGGGACATTATCAGCGGGTTAAGATGTCCAGTGTGTGTGAGCATAAAGTCAGGAGATAATGTCTTTTAGATGAACCACGCTTTAAGCAATCTTCAACTGAGAATAATAATGAACTCTTCGAGCTTTAGCTGAGGCTCTTATCCTCATTCTTCATTTTGAATAAGTACGGGTTTATGATGAAATATAACTTGCTAACTAAAATAAAGATGCACGGCTCACAAATTACGTCTCAATTTCTGCCCCCAGTGTGCCTATGAGTTCAAAGCAAAATATAAAAATCTGGTTCAAACTCAAGATTCACAAATAAACAACTACATATCCTAAGGATGAGAAAGAACATGGCCTACTTCATCAGTGTTGAGCACTTCAACCAACAGTTTGGTCCATGAGCTGTTTATATTTGCAGAGCAAATCTGTGTAAAAGCAAAACTGTTACGGGAATGAAACGCTATGCTTTGTCTGTTCATATTTACTCTCTATTTTCCATTTCTGTGGAAATTCTAGACTACAGTATATGATCTGGGATGACCACATGTGGCACAGATTTTCTTTGTGAACATGTAGGCGCATTTGCAAATAGATTGACTGTCACATTTACACTTGGATAGTATGCACACGAATCATCGTCCACACATTAACTACGACTTTTGCCTCAAACTCCTAATTTATTGCTTATTAATAGATAGTAAAGTAGTTGTTGTAGTGGCTAAATTAGGATTAAGGGATGTAGAATATGGTCATGCAGAATATGGCATTAATATGTGTTTTATAAGTACTAATAAACAGCCAATATGCTAGTAAAATGCAAGATAATAAGCAACTAGTTAATGGTGAGAATTGCTCCCCAGATTAGTGTTACCGAAACATCCATATATGTGATTTTTTTTTTGTCACTTTATCATCATTTATCTTGAGTTTATTCAGACCATCAGGTTTTTGAGTGTTAAGAGCATGAGAATCAGCCTTGAGATTCTGGGTTAGAGGATTTTTATTTAAATAACTAGCTAGATGTACTGATAGAAACATCCTTTGATGAATGGAATTGCAATAAGGTGCTGAGTTACTTAATTAAACCTTAATCACAAAAGATTGATCAGGAAAGACACTTTGAACTGAGCCGACAATCACACCAGTCAGACGTCAATATACAATGTTTAATAAAAAAGATCATCTGAATGAATGTGTTGAATTGCACATTTAGACATTCACAATTACAAACTTTTATATTTTGCATTTAAGGAATAAATTGATTTTAAATTTGATTTAAAACTGTACAGTATATACACAATAAATAAAAAAGCATGGGATTATGATACAATTTGATCACACTGAGCTGTCTATAGTTTGTATTTCACACGTAGCCTACCTAAAGCATTGAATGGTGGTGGAAAAAACAATATAAGCCATTTATTTTCCAGTATTGATCAAGTAGACTATCATGTGTCTAGTTCAAATTGTATGTTACTGCTTTCATTTAATTGGATACTTATCAAGGTAAACCAATAGATTTTTTTAATCCTGATCCTGTAGGTCCGCAGCACTGCACATTTTGGATGTCTCTCTATCTGACGCACTCGTTTCATGTGTTGGTGCCACTGTTAATGAGCTGAAATCAAGTGTGTTATTCAAGAGACATCCAAATTGTGCAGTGCAAGGATATTCCAAGACCATTAACTCTGGGGTAAACTGTAGTTTATGACACAAAAAAAAAGCATATTAATTTGCATATGGTATAGTATGATATGTTTCAGATGCTAAAAATGAAAAGTGTTGGTTTTATGCTTAGAATGACATGGTATTGAAGACTGAGTCATTACTCCAAATGAGAGGTCCACATCAAAGAGAGAGCTTAATTGCTGCATACCAATAACAGGTGATTTTGCTGGCTTATGAGACCTATACTCTCCATAAATCACAAAATATTTTAATCAGAAAAGCCATGTATTGAAGGTATAAAGCATGTGGACTATAATGTGACTTATATTAATTATATTCAGTTGGATACTCATCAGGGTAAACTTTCTGATACAGATGAGTAAGATCATAGAAATACTCTGGCGAATTGCATATGTATCTTGAGATTAATATGATTCAGAATCTAAAACAGAACTAGTATTTGCTTAGAATGGCTCATGAATCATATTTTGATTCACTTGTGATTTGTTGTTCAAAGAGATGTCTCAACTGCAGCATACCACTCACAGGTCTTTCTGCTGGCTTGTGATAGACCTACTTTCCATAAATCAGACAATCAGATTTATCCACCTCATAGAGAGACACACGCGCAGGTAACCGGCTTTTCACGCGTTTTAAATGAACTGTGCTGAAACTGTTCTAACTAAACAGAAAAATGTCAGGATAGAGCATTCCACTGTTCTCTAACAATATTTTTTAAAGCGAAACTGGGTCATTCAGATACAGAAAAAAAAAAAGAAAAAACAACGAACAGGTGCGCAAAACACCGAGAGGAGACAGGTTGAAATAGACCAAAGCAATGCAAGAATTAGTAAGCATTTAATAATTTAATATAGAATACAAAACCACTAGGACCCTCTCACTCACCTTCCACCTCATCCTCAGGCAGGTTGACCGGTGCCCGGTACGACAGGATATCTGGAATGGTGCAGATCCCCCGGTACATCAAAGTGGAAGTCACCGGATGCATAGGCATTTTTGCGCTCTGTGTTGACCAGCACGTGTGTATTGATCCTCATATATGTGATTTACTGTCCAGACGGCAACTTTTTACCCCACATCAGATAGGACCGAAACCCTCAGTGGAGATCACGCGTGGAGTGGATTCCATGGAAAGCGCCGATAGTATACTCTCACAGCGTGCGCAATTGCGCAGCCCTCTCCAAGAAACCAGGTGTAAGGATTTACAATTCTTCGCAGGTTACGGGTGGACTAGATGTAAGGCTTTTGGGTTCGGACCGTCAAAATATAAGCAAACCGCCCGGTCTCTAGTTTGTTGTAAAAATGACCAAAACAACGAATTACGGCGGCTCCATCGGCGGGGAAACTAACAGATGCACATAATCCACCAGCTCACTCGACGCGCATTAAACAAACGCGCATTTTTATCACTGCGACAAAGTATGTGCGTATTGGCGAGGCTGCGTGGATCGATTCGAGGTCCAGGTCGTTAGGCAGGCATCTCCATCTGTTTTCTCTTCAATCGCTTCTTAAGACACAGCAGTTGAGCTTCGAGCATGCACTTGTTGGATAGCGTGCGTGCGCACCGCCAGGAACAAGGAGTTAAAAATGCGCTTTACGCGTGTGTAGTTGAGAGGTTAATATATTTTTATCTAAAGAAATCCAGTGTTTTTCCTTTTAGCAAAAATAGAATATTTAAAAAATGGAGAACGATGCCACCGATACAATCAAACTTTCCAGCTAATCACAACATGCAGATAAACGAGCTGTGCGCGGGGAGGCGCGGTGTCCGGGTTCCCTCGCGATGGATCTATATTTAGTCCGAGTGTAAGCTGCTGCTCTCCACAAGGTATTTCCCACCTCAGGTGTTGGGAGGCATGATTCACACAGGACGCGTTCTTGCGTTCAACAGCTAGACGGAGCGTATCAGATTGGACGCGTATTCAAAAGTTGATCTGTTTGTTTTTAACTTGACAGGCTGTCTTAAAACGCGACGCCCATGGCGCGAAACGTCTGACGCAACAGTGCTAGGCGAACTTTTATTGACCATAAACATTATTTTGACCCAGTGTTAATTTTAAGGGACATTGCTTTATCTCTGTATTTTTAACCCTATTAAACACACGGTATGCCATCTATTTATTTCATTTAAATACATTTCAGTATAAACAAATACCCTTTAAATCAAACATAAATTCATATAAAATCATTATCAATTTTATGTGATAGCTGTACACATTTTAAAATATTTTAAGCAATATATATTTAGACAACATCAATGTTGCTTTTAAACGGCAGTTCAATAAACAAGGAGTTATAGGCTATTGAGTAACTTACATTTTAGATAATATTTGCTAATTGCTTTGTATAGCCTATTTTTGTTCCGTCAAATCGAAACAAAAGCAAAATCAATCATTTGCAAGTTGCCAATGACAGCAGTATCATTCCTGAACGAATCAGTGTCGAATCGCTTGAGTGAATGAATCAGTGACTCACCAATAAAAGCTTTGTTGCTCAATGAATCAGTGTTTTTTTAATGTATTGACTGAACAAATGACTTAGTGACTCATTCACTATGACTGTCACAATTGTTTAGTTCCTGAATGGATCATTGTTTTTGCCCCTTATGGATATATGAAATTTTCTGTTTTTTTTTTACAATCTTGACTCTGATATATACAACTAAAACATGCACAGATGGAAGAAAGGAACCATCTTGAGTGAAAAATAGCACTGAATGAACAACCTTTGTGAACGCCCCCTTATGCTGCATTCCATGTGTAACAGAGGCACGCTGGTAAGAGTTGTGTGCAGCAGAGTGGTAGAGTAAAAACTTCTTTATTTAATCTGTTTGAGACTGAATTAATGTCAGATTTTTTGCTATAAATTACAGACGTGGCATCTGAGGAGTAATTCTCATTTTTCTCTGTTATTTGCTTTATAACCAAATTCAGTCATCGGCTCGTTCTTATGTTCTCGAGTACATACTCACATGCGCACTCTTCAAAAACAGCACTTTAAATCTCTTGACAAACTAAAAGACGTAAATGAAATTGTATATATCAGAAATGAAAGATATAGATTGTACTGAATGTCATCTTGCTTATTTTGCTCAAGAAAAAGATTTATTAACTCCACGTCTTACAAACAAGAAACTATGCTTCTAACCACAGGTCAAGAGCTATAGTCTCAACCACACAGCTTTGTGTCGCTATTTGCGAATATTCGTTGGAACTATGACTGACTCGTTGAGCTATGCTGATAACGACGGAACTTGCGACCATAGTTGGCTAATGATGCTTTTAGGAAACGCACCCCGCGGGTCGAGTAGGACCGGTTACATTTGGTGCCATGACCTGGATGGAAGTGAGGTTTAGGGGGATGAGTATAACAGAGGTAAGATAGTAAGAGCTGTGCATGTAAACCTCACTCATCTGGCCTCAAGAGGTGCGCTAGAGGCTACAGTCTTCAGCATCCTTGTTAGAGCACCTGCCTCCCATGCCGGAGATGGCAGTTCGAGTCCTGCTCAGAGTGGGTCGAGTAGGACTGGTTACATTTGGTGCCATGACCCGGATGGAGGTGTGGTTTAGAGGGGTGAGTATAACGGAGGTAAGCTACTAAGAGCTGTGTGTGTAAACCTCACTCATCTGGCCTCAAGAGGTGCGCTAGAGGCTACAGTCTTCAGCATCCTTGTTAGAGCACCTGCCTCCCATGCCGGAGTGTGTGTAAACCTCACTCATCTGGCCTCAAGAGGTGCGCTAGAGGCTACAGTCTTCAGCATCCTTGTTAGAGCACCTGCCTCCCATGCCGGAGACGGCGGTTTGAGTCCCGCTCAGGGGTGCGTTTCCCAAAAGCATCGTTAGCCAACTAACATCGCAAGTTCCGTCGTTACTTACATAGTTCAAAAATGTGGTGTTTCCCAAAACCATAGTTCAAATGAACATTCGCAAACTGCATCGCAAACTTGTGTGGTTGGAACGACAGCTCTCGAGCTGTGGTTAGAAGCATAGTTTCTTGTTTGTATGACATGTGGACTTAATAAATCGTTATCTTGAGCAAAATAAGAAAGCTGACATTAAGTACAATGTATATCTTTTATTTCGAATATATACAAATGTCATTTATATATTTTAGTTTGTCAAGAGATTTAAAGCACCGTTTTTGGAGAGTGCGCATGTGCGTACGTGCTCTAGTACGTAAGAACAAGCATTTGATTTCATTTGGAAATAAAGCAAAATAACTGAGGAAAATGAGAATTAGTCCTCTAATGCCATGTCCGTAATTTATAGCAAAAAATCTAGCATTAATTCGATCTCAAACTGATTCATTTAAAGGAGTTATTACTCACCACCTGCGTGACATCATTCACCAACGTGGTTGAAAGACAGGTTTGTGACAATATGGTTTCGGGAAACAGTCGTGACTAGCTAGTTGATTTGTTCAACGATGTATCGTACTATGGTAGTTCAACAGCGAGTTATATCGTTGTTTGGGAAACGCACCCCAGAGAAGGTCGAGTAGGACCTGTTCCATTTGGTGCCGTGACCCAGATGGGAGTGAGGTTTAGGGGGGTGAGTATAATGGAGGTAAGATAGTAAGAGCTGTGCGTGTAAAGCCCTATTCGGACGGGATTAGTTTTACATGGAGAGGTGGGGTAAAATAAATTATTACCAGAGCTTCTCTGTGATTTTTGTCCCGTTCGAATGTGCCATCTCAATAATCACCCATCCGAATGCGAATGTCTGCGATTGCTGATGTTTTACTATCCTAACGCTTCTACTTGTGTGTTTTTTTTACCTACCTGAGCTACCGTTTACACACCAATCTTCAGCATGCTTTCATTTCAATATGGATGATATCAGAAGAAAAAATAAAATTATAAAACAGAACCAAATCGCAAAAAAAAAAAAAAAAACTGCAAAGACTGCCCATTTTAATATCCGTGTCAGGTAAGAGAAAGATGCTTGTCTAGATTTCGCTGCTCACTTATGTAAGTTTATTATAATCAGCCACTTCTATAAACTTGTGAAGTTTACTTAAATAGGGTTTTATAACAAATTTTAATTATATTAACAAATAATAAAAAGACATATACTGCCATATGTGATGCACGCAAGTATAGCACATGACCCTCTGTAATGCCCACGTCTAGAAAACACACACTCCCACCTCTGTAATAAACTCAGAGATGTTAGTCCCGTCCGAATCAGTACATGAAATCACAGACATCGAGTGATAAAAAAAAAAAATGTAATTCAAACGTCGTTTGGAAAACTAGTCCTGTCTGAATAGGGCTTAAACCTCACTCCCCTGGCCCCTGACATGCTAACGACTCTAGAGGCTGTGGTCTTTAGCATCCTTGTTAGCACGCCTGCCTCACATGCCGGAGACGGCGGTTCCAGTCCTGCTCAGAGCAGGTCGAGTAGGTCCGATTCCATTTGGTGCCGTGACCCGGATGGGAGGGAGGTGAGCATAATGGAGGTAAGTTAGTAAGAGTTGTGCGTGTAAACCTCACTCCCCTGGCCTCAAGCGGTACGTTAGCCACTGACTCTAGAGGCTGCGGTTTTTAGCGTCCTTGTTAGCGCGCCTGCTTTCCATGCCGGAGACGCTGGTTCGAATCCCGTTCAGAGCAGGTCAAGTAGGACCAGTTATACAAGTGCGACACCACTATTGAGCAGATAAAACTCCTCTCATTCTCATTCTTTTCAGTGCATGTATTTCTCCACGGACAACCGCGATCAACATGATTCTCAGACCCCTCTTAAATAAGAAGATATGTGACAGGGCAGGGGCAGATCTCATCCCTCTTGGCATTTCTCATCTTCAAAAATCACGTACAGTTTGATAACCAGTGAGTTACTGCTGTTCTTAAATTCAAAGGCTTTGTCATATTTGTCCAAACAAGAGAGACTGAAAGCATCTCAAACCCCAGTGCGAGACAGCATGCCAACATTTCAGAAAGAGATGCTTGTTATTTTGCATTTGCAAGAGCATCCTGGTGGAAATGCATCGCACTTTGCAATGCAAACATATTAATCAAAAGGTGCTTGGCATGGTGGAAGTCATCCACTGCACACTAATCTGCCTCAGTGTGGGTGGGTTATCTTTCTTCGCTTTTCTAAATTTCCTTCCCAGATTTCTGACATATTCGCAAGCAGGTGTTTAATTCCCTGGCAGGGATTTTCTGCATGCATCCTTTGTCACATGCACTTAGTAAAAAACGTGCATTCTTTCTGAGACATACGAGTCTTATTAAGGGTTTTTTGGGGCTGTGATGGATTTGGGTGGTGTAATGACATTGTCTCCTCCAGCTGTGGACCGGAGCTCTTGCGACAGGACCCAGGTGCACACATCAAGACCTGATGGCCTATTATGACCAGTGGACTCTGAACCTCCAACACCCAGATTTTGGGGCATTTTCTACTCCCTCTGCATTTCCACATAGTGACAGGTGTCTTGTGTTATGCACACATCTCAGTGGGAGAGCATAAACTTTTCACAGTGTCACCCACGTCTAACACTGAATGACGGAAGAAGAGAGAGTGGCTTCTTTCCGTCTCTCTTCACTGCTCCTGATGCTCTCTTGGGTGCGTCACCTGCTTTGACAGAGAAATACTCCTCCAAGAGATTTTCATGATATTCTACCTAGATCACCATTGACGGGTGACATCGTCTATGAGCTTAATGTCAGAGGTTAAGGTGGTACCCATAATGCATTGCTCATTCTTAGTGTGATTAGGGCAGATAAGCCTGGTGTAAATGACATATTGTATTATCTTGACAATATAAACCCTTGGTTTGAAAACCTAATCACAACTTGAACACTCCAACACACGTTGTCTTTACTTTCTGAGTAAACAAACACTAAAACACCCGACTGGTTTCACAGAGGAATTCCTTTGTGGCTGAATCTCAACAAAACTTGTCAAAAACTTTACTGTATTACTACAGCATATACAATCCTTTTCTCTTTTTTTAATTTAAAGGAATAATTCATCCAAAACCAAAAATTCTGTTATTATTTACTTACCCTCATGTTGTTCCAAAATTGACTTTCATTCTTATGTAGAACACAAAATGAGAAAATTTGAAAGAAAAAAAAAGATCATTTTTTTGATATACAGTATTCTGGTTCTATTTGCTTTTTCATGCAATTAAAAGAAAGTTTGCAAAAGCATCTTGAAAACGATTCATGTGAATCATGCATTCTTTAATAAGTCATACAATAGCTTTGTAGATCAACCCATAATGTAAGTCATTATTCACTGCTGATCTTCTGCTTCAGTACAGCTGAAACACTGAACTCGAGAACCAGATCAGTCCGATCCATGAATGAATCATGGATCAATCAATAAATCATCCAATTCACTGAAAAAAAATTAAGCTCAAAAGAATGACGCATTATAATTCGGACAAATACTTCTCTCAGGAACTCATGGGTTATAGTTGTATTGACACCTTTATGAAATTTTATGATGCTTTTGTAAATGCATAGAAAAGAAGGACTTGTTACATGAAGGAAATAAAGCTACACATTTGAAATGACATGAAGGTGTGCAATTTTTTTTCCCTTTCATTTATTCCTTTCAATTAGCATAAATTAGAATGTATAAATACTTTTTATTTTCAATAGTATTTTTTATTTATTATTTATAAATTATATATATTTTTTAAAAATTAAAAAGATGATATTTATTTTCTTTAT